>LQNS02278166.1:6996110-7010666 GCA_001587735.2 Parhyale hawaiensis | reverse complement strand
AATCTATAGGTTCTTGTAAGAACCAACAAGATAAATATGGGAGACTGTACTCCCCGGAAATAAATCTGATTAAACGTGCATCTCTGTTGGAACGCCTGAGCTGCGACTACGGAGGTTAAACAAAGTGTTATAATAATAATAAAAAAGGTAAGTTCACAGATATTATCAGACAGACTTCCTCCTGAGTTCTGGAGCAAAGTCGGGCGGTCTACAGGAGGTACGCGCCCCTGGACGGGTACAGAGTTTAACGAAGAAGTAACACTGATGATACTCTACGCTTCACTTATATAGAAGACACCCATGAAAGTTGACCCGTTAGGATGGACGCAAGGACTCTCAAGTCGTTTCTAGTGAAAAACCAAATTTGACACGGCAAGTGCACTAACACCCTCTTGTAAGAGGACCTGCACGAACCATGCATGAGTTGAAAAAGCTTATGAGACATGGGACCGTGAGGATATTACCTGAGGCTCGGTTCTGCAGCCTTTCTCCGAATAAATAACCCGAGTTCGGCGGCAAAACGTATTTAGAGTGTCAGTTAAGACTGGTACACAGTTTCAGCCGTGGGTAAGAGAAATTATAACATCTGGTGTTCGGGTCAAAAGCGCAGGAAGCCTGTTCTGCTTGATATGCCTAAATGTTGGTCAACGCGGGCTTTGAAATGTTGTCCAGTGCTGCCGCAGTACAGAGCTGAGCAGCTCGTGCAAGAAAAGACGTAAACAACACTGGACCGGAGGTTTGTGGGAGGTTTATCTTTGAATTTAAAATAGGATCCTAACGTAAATGAATTTTTGTAAGAAAATTTAAAGTTTATGTGCGGGTAGGCCTCGGAGAGGAAATATTTCAGGAAATTGACTCTATCGACAGTGGTTTTGCTGTAGTATGGGAGGGAATGGAAAAAGTCTAATTTGTGAACGGTAGGTTTAGCTATACCGGGATCGAACAGTTTGTCAAGGAATAGTTTGCAGTAGTGATCTAGAAGGTGGTGTGGATAGCGTTATTCTTGAAGAAGCCTCGGAGAAAGTCTATTTCATTGGAGAATGCTAGATACAAGGAGGATAAATGATATGCCCTATATAGTAGAGTTTTTATCGCATTTATTTTGAATTGATCGTAGCAATGGCTAAAGAAGTTGGTTCCAAGCCCTGAGAATGTCTTCCTCCTCCTCGTATCTAGCATTTTCCAATGAAACAGACTTTCTCCGAGGCTTCTTCAAGAATAACGCTATCCACACCACCTTCCAGATCACTACTGCAAACTATTCCTTGACAAACTGTTCGATCCCTAACGTAACGTATGGGAGCTCTGTACTACCTACCGTCCGTAAATTGGACCTTTTCCATTCCCTCTCATACTACAGCAACACCACTGTCGATAGAGTCAATTTCCTGAAATATTTCCTATCCGAGGCCTACCCGCACATAAACTTTAAATTTTCTTACAAAAATTCATTTACGATAGGATCCTATTTTAAATTCAAATATAAACCTCCCACAAACCTCCGGTCCAGTGTTGTTTACGTCTTTTCTTGCACGAGCTGCTCAGCTCTGTACTACGGCAGCACTGGACAACGTTTCAAAGCCCGCGTTGACCAACATTTAGGCATATCAAGCAGAACAGGTTTACCACTAGCAAAACCAGCTCATTCAGCTCCCCGTCTTCAAGCAGAGCAAAACAACCATCCAATTATCAGGAAAGACTTCTCTATAATAGCTTATTCTAATCCAATAGAACTCAGAAATCTGGAATCTATATATTCATAAAACTAAACCTAGCTTCAACATAATGTCTTCAGCCGTTCCACTCGTCACGATCCATGACTAGCACTTTTGCCTCCGACTGGGTTTACCCGCTTCCCTCCGCTTCTCATACCGTCCCACGCTTATATAAGAACCGTCGTGCCGCACTGTAGTCATTTGCCTTTTAGGTCCCTCCATGCCAACACTGTCCCGACTTCGTTCTTAACTAGTAAAATTTTCTTTTTTAGTCATCCTTTGCATGTTATTTTTTAGTTACAATGTCTGAAGATGGGAATTCAAAATTTCCCGAAACCTTGAGTTTTTTAAAGAGTTTGTCGACACTTCAGTATATTATTTTATGATATTAGGTTAATTCAATATATATTAATTATAAATAGCACGCTAACAAATAGCATACTACTATAATAGTAAGATAGCTAACCCGTCTTTTGTTTGGGCTCTTTATAACCATATATAATTCATTAGTAATATAAAAAGAATTAGATAAGAAATAGAAAAAATTACGTTACATGAAAAATATAAATCATAATACGGTGCAACGTACTTGCATGTATAGATTTTGCACAAACGCCTGGTGCCTTATACTTCTGATAAGGAATTCGTTAGAATTATCTATAGCGTGTGAAGTTAATCGTTTTCAATTTTATCACATTATATTCGTGGAGTTGGTTTCTCCAGTCAATTGATGGTGGGAGTTTTTTCCTGAGCAAGCCGATGCTCAAATGTTCAACTGTTCGTATTCATTTCGCAGTTTGTTTACGTTTGGCCCTCAACTCTTAAGTTTTAAATAAGCATCAATTTTGTGGGAAATAGGCACTATCTGACAGTTCACCAAATGTACCGAGGGGCACTTCAGGAGCAATGCTTGCAAACTAATGGCATTCAACGGACAAAGTGAATTTGTGTCCAACTATCACTGCATGGCTCCAAACACGCGTGGCTTCATATATTGGTTTTGATAGCTTTCACGGAGTTGTTATCCACAAACATACATTATAATACAAATAACAGGGACAGTATTCACTATGCGAGCGTCTGTAGCGATTTCTCAACAGCCAGTAGTAAGTTAACAAGCTTCACAGCAAGGTAAATAAAAAAACACTACAATCATATTCAGTATATTTCGTATACGTTTAATTAATTTTGTCGGATATTTTACTAAAAACTGACGGTGTCCTATTAAGAAGAGATACCTACGGTTTGAAAATAGTAAAATATTTCTCTGTATCGGTACGCACTCGAGGCAGACTAAAAACAGTGAGTCTTATTTCATCATTCTGTATAATAAGTGAGCCATGTTACTTTTGAATGACTGTAGGCTGGTTACCGACAACGGAATGAGTTGGGACTTTATTTCGCTTCATCATTCTACTTCAGCTGCGATCAACCCTTTTCTTTGAATGCTGTTGAATGAATAGAGCTTCACTTTAGGGTTTTTCAAATTTAGTTTAGTTTTAAAACTTTCTCCACCTTCTTAAAATTCACGAGGCTATCACTTGTCAGCTTTCTTAAAATCAATCGAGAATAAAATTTAGAAATTGCACATATCACTGTACGTTCCGGCTATCGACAGTAGCCGTCTTCAGGTATTAAAAATCCTACAGTCTGTAAAAGTAAGAACAACAATTTACTCTAGCAAAAATCCTGCTAGTAAAATATGAAATAGTTGCTACTGCACAATGAGGTACTAATCACAAGCTAGCTAAATAATGGAGGAAAAGGCAATATCACAGCTTTTGCTCTTGTAACGATCACAGGAATTACAGCAGCAACAACCTACACCTAACAAGGGTGCATGACAAATGACGGCTACCGGTGAGTGGAGTGAAGAGAGGAGAAAATTAGACGATAGTGGGAGAGTTGTTAGTAGGTAGAGAGGAAAATGGAAGAAAGGTGAAAACAGAAAAATAGGAAAAGAATGAATGACCGGTCAGTGCCGGTTTAGTTAGGGTAGGTTATGCAATTAGGTTACTGAGTGGTTTGCAGTTGGATAATGACGGCTACCCGCTTCTGCAGCGCTTATATAGGTAGCGGCCTTCTAGAAATTTCCAATTTACTAAAATTCTAGAAATATGTAGCCATGAATAAATTTGACATTTATTTATGGATTATCTTGCTTGATGCTTATAGCTTGAGCTATTTTGAAATCAATGACATTACGATGACTGAAAATAATGGAAAAATTATCTATCAAAGTTTCAGCTGGCGGAGCGCTTATATGGTGCTCGAAGGTATAGTGCCCTTTGATGCTGCTGGAATTGTACCTGTAATGCTTACACTGCTTTAACAGGGCATTCGTCGTGTATCCGATGTAAGAGGCATTACAATGCTTCTCAGTGCAAACAAATTGGTACAACGCCTGCCCAATCTGTTGTGGGTTTGACTGGCCTGGTTGAAAAATGTGAACTTAATTTACATGGCTTATAGTATGCGATTAACTTCCCAGATGAACTATTATATGCTGGTTTTACTTGGCGCTTAATAACGGAATCAAGTGTTTTGCTGTCGGTCCTGTAGGAAGAAATACAATCGAGCTCTACGTAAAATTTCACCGAATTATCGTTTGTCGTATTATCAGCGTTAGTTAGATCCTGACTGAGTATATTTGATATGACGTTTTCTGTCAACGTTTGAGGATAGTTACAGACTGCAAATATTTGTTTTAATCTGCTGATTTCTACGTTAAATGCAGTCCAAGAACTAGACAGCTTTAGAGCTCTACGAACAAGTGTTGTTATTGTTACTACGGACTTTTTGTAGTTTGGGAGCGTATGGGAGTCCAAATTAGTGTAACGACTAGTGTTCGTGGGCTTAACGTAAACAGGGGGTTTAGTTCTACCATTTTCAATTAACAATTGGATATCTAGAAAGTGAAAAGTATTATTTTGCATTACTTTCTTGTAAATTTTAGAATGAAATTTGATTGAAGCTGCCTATTGAAATGATGGACATGACTATTGGTGTAGAAAACTGGGAAGATATCGTTTACATATGGTGCATAAAAACAGGATTAGACTGTCGATCCTGAGCTGGTAAGTGTGTTTCAAGGGCTGACCAATAAAAATCTGCAATGGTGGCGCCCAATGGTGAACCCATCGATACTCCATTTCTCTGAAGGTACCTGTCTCCGATCAAAGCAAAAGGCGTCTCCATGATGCAAATGGTGAGGGGATGCAAATGGTTTCCTGGGGTAGACTAGGAGCATGCAAAATCTCGGGCTGGTAGACAGATGTAATTACCTCCGTCAAGGAGGTTATGTTTTCGTCGGGTTTGTCTGTCTGTCTGTCACAAAAAAAGATAACTGAAAAAGATATGAACGGATTTTGACGAAATTCACAAGGATTGTTATGTATGTTAGGAGGAACAGATGATTAACTTTTGGTGAAGATCTGTCCATCCGTTTGTTTGTTTGTCTGCCTCTTTTTTTAATGCCATAACTCACAAATTTATTTACGGATTTTTATGAAATTTACAAAAGTTAGATATATTACGAAAAGTAAATGACCAAATTTTTGTGATGATCCGTTCGTTTGTTAGTCACTGTTTTTAATTCTATGCTTGTTAGCACAATAACTAAAAAAATTATTAATAGATTTTTTATGAAATTTATAGGAGTTGTTATTAATGTTAAAAGACATGAATGATTAGATTTTGGTGCAGATCGGTTTGTTCGTTTGTACGTCTGACCCATGTTGGTCATAATGTTTGTTAGCAGTATAACTCAAACGTTATCAGCGGATCTTCACGAAAATTGCATAAACTGTTAATGCCATCAGAGGGCACAACTTATTACATTTTGGAGTTGATACAAAGAAAATTATGGTTTTACAGCCAAATTGAACTTTTCGTTACCGTTGCATCGCTTGGCGGAGGTATGAGCTCTCAGAGTGCTCTAGTTACTATATCGATGGTTTAATTTACTGGAACATTTGTGAATAAAGCCTCTACATCCAGGGAGAGAAGCTACTGAAACTGATGCAGTACTAAGGACTGTAACCGCAGTAAATGCTCGTCGTTGCCTGACACTACACTTGGTATGGAAATAATAGCTCTTGCGTAAAAGTGACAATGACTCATTTTTGCGAAATCAAATTTTCATGAAACTTGCAACGAAATCGTAACCTCTTATGGCAACACCGTTGAATTTGTATGCATTTTACTGTGTCTCCTGATCGACAACTCTTTGCATTATTTCTATTTTTGAGGTGAGGATAATAATAGCTTCTTTTATATTCTGCTAAAATGAGCGTGGCGAAGCTCTAACGATGAGAAAGAAATTATCTTCAAAGAAACTACTAAAGGCCCCTCTCCTGATGTTATTGCCCGAGAAATAGGACGTCATATTAACACAGTGACAAGATTCTTGAAGGACCCTTCACCACAGAAAAAACAATCAGATGCTGAGCATTCAAGAACTGTTACTGATAGAGACATGAGAAATGTGGTTCGTAGGCTACGTAAAAGATTTGGGCAAACAAGTAAATCTATGTTTACGGCTGCTGGGCTTTCTGTAGTGCCTAAATCCATAGGAAATGACATCCTTCGGTAAATTGCTTCTGTCAAATCCCCTCTGAAATTGCCTCCTCTGACCCCAAGACATAGAATTTTTAGGATGGAATGGGCAGAGAAATACACGAAGATCAACATGACATGTTCTTTTCACCGACGTAACCCGGGCAACCCTTGATGGACCTGATGGGTGGAGTAAGGGTTGGGTGCTACCTGGAGGTGAGTGTCATCAACGCATAAAACATGTCAATAACAGGGAGCTGATATTATGATATGGGCTGGTATCATTGGGGATCGACTTGTAGGTACGGTTAGAGTACCTGATCCCGTGAAAATTACATCTGCATCATATTGTGACGCCGTTAAAGGACGCCTTGGTCCCATGGCTGGATGACATGCCCCTTTCGTTGCTTCGAAACTTGATTTTTATGCATGATAAAGCGCCTTCTCACTCTGCCCGTATTACTACAAAATTTTTGGACTCGTTGGGGTTCCATGGAGAGAAACTGATGGTTTGTCCACAGTGCTTACCTGATCTAAGCCCAATTGAAAATTTCTGGGCCTTCTGAAATGGGAAATTTACGCAGATGGAAGGCAGCACAGCTCAAAATCTGTTTTATGGAATGCTGTTGCTGCTGCAGCAGCAAGGAGCAAGGGCAGTTTTACCTTTTGTAATAAAGAAACTTAACTGGCTGCTTGGATTCAAGGATTATTGAAGTTATTGAACATCATGGGGGGTCATGTTGGCAAATGATGCTTTTTTCAGTCATCGTAAACTTTTGATTAATGGTTTCTTCATTAATACATATTTTTCTCGTTTGTGTTGCTCATTTTCGCTCTTTTGGTGATATAAAACAGTGAATATTTTTTTTTAGTCAAAAAGCTATTACCACCGCTCAGTGCAACTAGTAAAATTGATAAAAAACATAATTTTTTAGAAGTAGCACGATTAGTCGTTTGAAAGTTTCCTGACCCTATAAGCATCATGCATTTAACTTTCTGTGAAATTTTCACTGGAATTTATCGCCAAAACATCGAGATCAAGGTCAATTCTGCGATAAAGCTATTATTTCCGTTCTTCGTTTATGTATTTTTTAGGCAGGGTTGAATAATTCTATTTAAGTACTGTGCAATATCGTGTGTTACGGTTCCCGGTATGCTGATAATTGGCCTCAGAGGTGGTTGCTCATCATTTTTGTGTAGTTTGGGTAAACCACACAAGTGACCGTTGCAGTAGCCGCCTTGTCGCTGAAGTTTTTTTTTTTTGTATAGAGTTTCATTGGTACGTTCTTAAACTGAAGTGCTATTTGATTCAACCGCTGTTCAGTTGTTTCTGATTGTTTTGCAGACACAGAAAAAATTTAGTTTCGTTTTAAATAAGAATATTCATCCAGCTGGTCTTAGTAGTACTGGGGGAATCCATCACGACCACACCCCCTCCCTTATCGGCCCGTTGAATGACGATGTCTGAGTTGCGGCCCGTCCTTCTGCAGTAAGGTTTGATTTCGAATTGTTTAGGAAATGTTTCACTTCAAAATTTTTCAGTTTAATTTTAAAATCCTCTTCTGCATCGATGGTAATGGCTTGTAACCTTCCTTTAAGTTTGACGTCCGAAAATAGCTTTTCCATTGATGTTTTGTGATTAAAAGGGTTTATTTTCTTCCTTATGCCAAAATGCGTATACCTCCGCCAAGCGAGACAACTATAGCGAAAAATTCAAATTGGCTCTGTAACCATGATTTTCTTTGTATCAACTCCAAAATCGAATCATTTGCGCCCTTTGATAGTAATAACAGTTTGTGCAATTTTACTGAAGATCCGTTTATAACTTTTTGAGTTATACTGCTAACAAACGTTATGACAAAAATGAGTCGAACATACAAACGAACCAACCGATATGCACCAAAATTCAATCATTTGTCTTTTAACATTAGTAACAACTCCTATAAACTTCATAAAGATCCATCCATTATTTACTGAGTTATTGTGCTGACAAGCATGAAATTAATGAACCGTGACAAACGAACAAACAAACAAACGGATCATAACAAAATTTGGCCATTTACTCTTAGTTATATACCTATATGATCATGTAAATTTCATAAAAATCCATACATAACTTTTGAGTTATGGCATTGAGAAAATTGAGGTAGACAAACAAACAGATGGACGGATCTTCACTAAAAGTTAATCATCTGTTCCTCATAACATAGCCTATCTAACAATCCCTGTAAATTTCGTCCAAATCCGTCCATAATTTTTTGAATTATTTTTATGACAGACAGAGTGACAAACCAGACGAAAACATAACCTCCTTGGCGGAGGTAAAAACAGTGACATTGTTCTTTCCTCTGTAATATAACTAGCTTGTGATTAGTACCTCGTTGTGCAATAGCAACCTTTTCATGTCTTACTAGCAAGACTTTCGATCGAATAAATTATTGTACGTCTTACTTCTACAGATGGTAGGACTTTGAAGACCTGAAGATGGCTGCTGTCGATAGCCGAAACTTCGTCAAAGATTTTGATACTGTGATATGTGTATTTCCTAAATTCTATTCCCGTCATGTTTTACGAAAGCGGACAAGTGATAGCCTCGTGAATGTTAGGAAAGTGGAGACTGTTTTAAAATTAAGCTGTAAGATTAATGCTGATATACAATTCTTAACTTTCAAATACGTTACAGTGCACTGAACCTTGCTCTCACATTATTGCGTGGCTGCATAGATGAATCCATTGGACCTAATATGCTTTTCGCCTCGCAGGACGATGTTAACAACATCAAGTGACAGGACTGCCAAAGTGTGGCGCATTGAAGACCAGCACTGCCTGGCGACTTTCAAAAGCACGCACCAGGACTGGGTGTGGGGAGCAGCTTACTCTGCTGACCCTCAGTTTGTCATTACGGGTAAGCATTACTATATTACTGTATAGTCGTGTCGCCTTGGGATGAGATAAGTTGGAGCTTCAAGCAAACTTTTCTACAGGCGAAAAGTCTTCGGCGTCGCAGCAACGGTGACTACACCGCTGTCTTTTGTAATATGGGTGGAAACCATTTGAAGCTACTACATCACTGCATATTTATTAGGTGTCACCGTTTGGCACGGTGAAGTCTAATCGAACTGGGCCCACTAGGCGTGACTTTTCCTGAACTTCAGATAGAAACAATAACTTCAATACGTTGAATAGTGTTTCATGCCTAACCAATAATCCGCTTCCACTTGCGACGGATAGAGAGTTCAAATTGACGTGCAATATTAAGTTTCTGGATGTTTCTAGCATAATCAATTCAAGGTTAATACTTGAAATTCAACTTAAAGTTGCGAAACCCAAGTTCCAGTCTGAAATACTTGACAAGTCAAACCTAATTGGCTTAGCGCTCCTCGAGTTTTCAGTGTCAGTCAATAGCACGTCATGTACTCGATTAAATTTACTCTCGTTACGTCACTGACCCATTAAACCTTCCTAAAGACAGCATGCACAAGTCAAATGGCGAGTGATGAAAGCTGTGCAGAGACTCCTAGACTTGTTTGTTCATCTAAGAATTGGTATAATGCTGCCGGTATATTGGCAAATTTTCACTTCTATGGACGTACGTTCAACTTTAACCCATTCATTCAAACAATCAAACCACTGCAATTGACAGCAGACCCTTACTTCCGGGATATTATATTATGTCGGTAACAACTTTGTTGACATATATTAGGACCTAGGCATTTACCGTGAATAGATTTGTAGTCATTTATAACAAGAACCTATGTTGCCTTGCTTTCAGTCCCCACGTCCCCTTTGTTAATTAACGTCTGTGGTGTTCCACAAGAGTCTGTGCTGGACTTCGTGCTTTTCTCGTACTTCGTTAATGACATAGGTACCATCCCTGCCGGATGATATTTCCCTTACGATGTACAGTATTGACATACTTCCCCTCCCGAACCGATTCCTTCCTTTCGCCTGACTCCATGTTGGGAGGCTCTTCCCTCGACAGAGCACAACCGGCCTCAAGAGGGGCGAGTCCAACTGGCCAAGATACGGCGTGTCCACGACCCAGCCCTCCAGTCTTACAGGCGCAGGATGGGGCGCGCCACAGGAGCACCTGTAGCATCTGCCATGGTTACAAACTCGGCAGAAGTGGCAGTGCAGAGCGTCCGTGGGGATACTTACTTTCCTCAAAGATAGGGGGAAGGGAGAAGCGGGCAATTGAACCTTCCGTCAAAATGACACCATAGTTCTTGACGACCCGTGATCGACTGCAGCCGCACTTACTCCTCTGGGGTCTGTGGGCCTATATCCGCGGCACAAACCGGTGCGTGTGGGTTTCCCAGTTGAGGTCGTCGTCAAGTTGACTACCTTTATCTTATCCCACTACAACTATTGTAGTTAGTATGGAACAAAATCTCCCCAAACCCTCGCTCTACGAATTCGTTTCACAGTGCTACAACCAATAGTTTTTCATGGTAGGTGTCGCAAGCGTCACTTTGCAAGTCTTCTTCTTAAGAATTTTGAATTGTCCCAAATTGAAACAAATTTACAACTTGATGAAGCCTTACCTAAGTATATGCCTTTCATTCGCTATATGATTGACGTAGTTTAGGCAAATACAGTTCAGTTTCCCCAAAATTGTATGCTTCCTAAGAGGCCCATAGAAACAGCAATCTACCGACCACCTAGAGTCGTCTTAACTTAGGGAAAATAATAATTTCTCTCTGGAGGACTTGTGGAATGGTCTACCTTAAGATCTCAAAATTATTCCTTTCAAATACGATACCAACCACACTTGAAGTGCCTACTCAGCATCAGGTAATGAGTTGCTGCTCGTGCGTATATTACTTTGTGACGGCACACTTGTTTGATTGCTTGCTAATGCACAATTTGAGTCCGTCTTTTATGTTCAGTCAACTCGGATAATAAATTGGTGATGCACTGGAACAGTCTATAGCTTACCAGTGCTATACTGCATGGATGCCTGCATACCTACTTCACGAGCCTTCTATGTACGCTTCACTCGACATTCGCTTGTCTTGTTAAGATGAACTCTTCCATCTTACACCAGTCTGTGGGCTTAGTTCGTACAAATCTAATGTTAAATGCTACTTTCCCGTGAAGACAGAGCCAACGGCGTTTAAAATTAAAGCTCTTTACCCCTTTACTTCTTATTTTTCATATTTGGTACGCTTATAGTGAAAAGTCTCCATTTCAACTTAAGGATATTTCTCAGGATTACTTGAAGCCTATGATTCGGTTCTCATTATTGTTCCATTGCATTTCAGTTTGTGTTTTGGCTAGAAACTAATCCACCGATTTTAAGCTCTCCCTTTACTTTGACATCCGCAGGTTGGTCCCTACTTGTGCTGGGACCTAAAACTGCACATGGTTCGCTTGTGATTGAGATACTTTAGTGAAGTGTTGTGCTCCCAGTGCAGTGTTTATTGAACTCCTGTAACCTGTCAGTGTCTAACTTCGACACCTTGATCCTTTTTCTCTTCTTTAAGTAGTCATTTATGTCCATGAAAGAGGATTCAGCTTTGAATACAAAACTAATAACTAACTGTACACCGATACTACCTTGGGTGGAGCAGGAGTTTTGAATCAGCAGCATACTTCTTGCCGACAGTTTTAAGTAAGTTTGTCTTGCTACGTGTTTATGCATAGCTGTTGGTAACGACACTTCGGATAGAAAATATCTTAGTTCGATATGGCAGTAACCCAACCAACAATAATCAGCCGAAAACTGAGCAGCCAAGACCAGGCCACGTCAGCAACCAAGAAGGCTGGGCGCAGGCGAACACTAAAGTAAAACGGTGGTGCTGCTGCAGCAACCGAACAAGAAAGTCAGCTCCAAATAATAATAGCAACAGAAATTTGGGGCAAATGAACAAATGACGTCGCCGATTCTGGATCAGAGTTCGAACAAGTGCCGGAGCTGTGGAAGCGAGGTTGGTGATGCACATAGCCATGTTGAATGCAGCATGAGTTGTGGTAAGTTGTATATAGACTGCTTCTACCTGGATGCACCGACGATAAGAATACCAATCAACTATCAGGTTCCCGTCCTCTCATCGCCTGCATGGACAGCTACTCGACCACGATTGCGGCCCGCAAATCAGTCAGAGAGGAGATCTATGAGCTCAGAGATCGGATAGGAACACTCCAGTAACAAATTTTGGATATCCTAATCAACTCAATTATGCAAAGTCTGGAAAAAGTAGAAAAGCAAACCTCCAATAAAGATGCTGCCTACTCGGCAGTCGGGGAGATGGAGGCAAGAGAGAAAAAAAACGTCATATTCCGAAATGCGATTCTCTTTGAATGAGAAGACGACTCTAGGGATGCCGAAATGATCATCGAACTCCTGAGTAAATCGGGACTGGAAGTCAAGACAGAAGACATTGTGTCCACGTCGAGACTGGGGAGGGGAGCACCAACAATGTCAAATGAGGTGTCAGTGGTAGCCCGCTTCAGGGAGGAAACACCCGCAAAGAAGATCCTTCTCAGCCACTCAACATCCGCATACAAACAAAATCGAACATTACGAACGATTTGACGAAAGCTCAGCGAGACAGAGTGTCAGCTCTATACCGTGAGAGGGATACAAAAAATGAATCCGGCGAAGGCCTGAGGAGGGAGAATGTTGGGCTGTATGGGGTCCACGTGTTGTAGTGGCCGTCTAGTAATTAAGATACTGCGATTGGGCTCTACTATCAACTGATGAGTCAAGCTAGTGGACTATATAGTTTTCAGGACCAATTATCCAATTTGGCACTATAGGTTAAGGATTGACTAATACAGCAGATCAGAGAATATAGAGGTGCGGTACAATCACAGGCATAGGGACAGCGGCACTGCAAAGAAAAGAATGGGTGTTCTAAGTACCTATCAGCAAGTAGTCAAGTTGAATTAACACAGTAACACTTTTACATTATTTCAATTTATATGACACTATCGCACATAGTTAACTTAAAGCAGTCTTATCTGATGGCTAGCAACTAACTCCTAATAAACTTACGTCAGGAGCGTGTAGACCCGAAGGATGACGGCGACAGAGTGTCCGATACAATTGTCTAAGACTTTACCTACTTAAACACGGTGTTGTACTGCTGACGGCAAATCCCCCTAACTTCACATCCCGCGTACACACGATCGGATCCTTTTTAAAAAAAAAGTTCCAAAAAGGACCGAGATGAACTGAAGATAGTATCTTTAAATATCAGACGCGGAGTTTATTCAAAAGAAAAAGACTTAGAGGAATTTTTGACGAGGGAAGACATTGATCTGCTTTCTATTCTCAAATCAGACGTGCGATATTTTAATGCGGGACCTTCGCAAAAGTCGTAGTAAAGACACAATTGATCCTAAGCCCGAGAGATAAAATCCGAACTTTACAACTCATCCATCCGTCTTTGCTTCAGTGCACCCGAGTTCGTGAAGATCTCATTAGTCCGGACTGCTGTTCGGTGTGGCTCCAGATGAAGAAGAGGAACGCAAAGTAACATTTGATCTGCGGCTTCTACCGGAAGTGGCGCCGTGAGGGTGAAGAGCTCGATCGAAAACCAGCGAGATAGACTTCTAATCATCCTAGACCAAATTGAGTCTGCAAGGAACGAAACAGATTTTTTTTTTTTTTTTGAGACGTGAATCTAGACCCGGACCAAGGGAACGAATCTTCACATAAACTGCATAGTCTCTCCGAACTCGTGAAGTCGACGCTTCTTGCGAATGGACTCCGATCGACGGATGTCGGGAACACTTTCCTTGCCACAAACGGAAGTGGAACGAAAATAGAATCTCAACTCGATGACGTGTATCTTCCGAAGCATTTTAATAACGAAACTGGTACAATTCCATTCGGACTGTCGAACCATCTACCCATCTACCTCAAACTCTCCCTTCAGAAGGGAAAAGCATGATTTCAGACAGTTTCGAAGAGAAACTTTAAAAACTTCCCGAATGTTTCCTTCCTACGGGACCTTGAGGCGCAAAACTGGGACAAAATCAGGACGATCAGATCTGTCGATGAAAAAGTTTCGCTATTCACAGAGAATTTCAGCCGTGCTCTCGACCTTAATGCTCCTTGGAAGCAGTTTAGGATTCCTTCATCTTACAGGGGAGAGTTCACGGCGGGGACGAAGGGAGAGATGAAGCTTTGGGACCGAGCACGCAAAACACTTCAGTCTTGTTCCGGAGATGAATTTAAGCGCTGCGGGGTGAATACAACAGAATTAGAAATCGATGTATAAAGTTGAAGAGAAGAGACATTAAATTGACCACTCAGAAGAAAATACAGTCTGCA
>LQNS02278166.1:6965022-6983204 GCA_001587735.2 Parhyale hawaiensis | reverse complement strand
GACACTGAGCCGAGCCGACACTGAGCCGAGCCGACACTGAGCCGAGCCGACACTGAGCCGAGCCGACACTGAGCCGAGCCGACACAGAGCCGAGCCGACGCACAGTCAGGGGGACACACAGCCAAGCCGATGCACAGCCGAACCTACGCACTGCCGAGCCGGCACACTGCCGGGTCGATCCAGTATTTTAGAAGAGGGAAGACATAGCAATTAAAGTAGCGACGTGTCAATTCTACCGAGCCAAGCGCCCTCCAAGCACGCCTCATAAGACCAATTTTCCGCGATGCACGTGAGGCAACCGAACGAATGTCTGGCTCAAACTTCAACTTTGAATCAAAATTGACCCCCAAGATCACCAAGTCATCAACCACAGGAAGTGACACACCATCCGGTATGAGTGCAGGAAAAGGAGGTCTCACCGTACGCAACCTGGACACGAGCATGGTCTTAGTCTTGCCAGCATTTGGGCTCATCCCCCACGTAGAACACCAGGAATCAATCACTTCTAAATATACTGAATGGATTCCGAAGCCTACAACCTATCACTAGGCTTACGGCAAACAGCCAGGAAAGTAACGTCATCAGTGCAACCAACAAGTAAATTATTAAAAAGATCAAGCAGGTCCGCTGTATTGATAATGAATCACAAAGGGCCTAGAACACTACCCTGTGGGACACTAGAAACCACGTCCAAAAACTCACTCCTCTTCCCATCAACAACTACACATTGACGTCTGTCAGATAAAAACTGACTAATTAACCCTACCGCGAAAAAACTGAACCACCATCAAGAGCCAGCTGCAACACATAAGAAACATGAAGCAGAGTATCAAATATTCCCAAGCCGTTACGAAAACCATACTGTGTTGCGGGAAGGACACCCTGTCTCTCAAGAAAACAACCCAATCTCGACCCAACCAACCTCTGATAAGCTTTCGACTAAACAGGTGTGATCGAGATGGGTCTATAGTCGGAGGTTCAGGATGGAACAGAGCCTTTGGGAATGGGCGTCACATGGGCGACACGCCAGCACTCCGGAAAAAAGCCCAGCCGTAACATCCGACGGAACACGGAAGCAAGCGGGGCTGTGAGCACAGCAGCCACCCTCCGAACAAAAAAAAAAAAAAAACAGATGAAACATACCCGATAGATCGTCACAAAAGGTCCGCCTTAGCAGCGGGGTCCGCAATAAGATCATCACTAGCACCAATTAAAGAGGGAACAGAAGAGCACATACCAAACACAGTGCTCTTCAAGGTGAACCACCGCTTATTCGCGCTAACAGACGAAGCTAAGAACTCTCTGGACCTCAAGTAATGCTCCCTCTCAGCTTCCTCACAAGCAGCACCAGCCTGACGCTGCTGTTCCCTGAAACGCTGCAAAGCAACCGCACAACGGCTAGTACGCCATCGGGCATATGCCTCCCTCTTCAACTGGTGCGCCCTCCTACAGGCATCATCAAACCAGGGCTCATCGCCCGTCCTAACCGTCATGAAGCGGGAAGGGACATAAGTGCGCACCATGTCAGAGAAAAGCCGATCCAAAGTAGGCCCAGGATCAGGAGACTCTCTCGCAACGCCCCAAGGTAGCGCAATGATGGCAGCACAGACGGCATCGCATTTCACTCTGGAGTTCAAAAATATTTCACGCCTAGCGGTGACTCTGGGAACCCGCTGGCGAACTTGCAGGGTCGCAGAGAGGGCACCATGGTCCGAGGAAGCAATGGGAGACACCACTGACACTCCAACCAAATCAGGAACATCAGTCATCACTAGGTCAAGAACACCTCCCATCAAATACACGGGACCTCAACCAACTGCTCGCAACCAGAGGCACTCGCGGAATCAAAGGCTGCATGGCCATGGCAATCTTCCCAGAGCCTAACCATTCCACATGGTGACAAAAAAAGTCGCACATAAAGACAAAAGCGGAACGACATTTCGACGACTGAATCCTAGCCATTTCATCCAAGAGACGATCAAAGACCCTATCATCAGCAGACGGGCTGCGTTACTCTGAAAATGAAAGTTCCTGAATGAGCCGCAGACTCGAAGCACCATCAGCTCACAACACGGTCTCTCATATTCACTCTGCCTAGACGCAACAACTCCCTCTCGAACGTAAGCAGCCAAACCCGTAAATTCGGGGCACGAGTCTCGCAACCGCAGCACTGGCTCTTCAAAGTTGGGGATCATCAGCTCAGTGTTTAGCATTGTCAGAGATTTTCAAATTTCTTGGCTGAGTGAGAGAGAGCAAACTCGTTTCCGTCTTGTCTTAGTTCGGTTAGTAGCAAGCAACCTGGCAATGCATGTCCGGTTGTGTGTTCGTCCGGTTGTGTGCCCCTTAAGCCGCGTCTACACGACGATCTTTTCAGCGATCACAAACACAAGAATCGACGATCAAAATCACAAACAAATTCGCCTTCTTGTCCCAATGGCATCAAAAACAGAAGCCACGATCAACTCAAGGTCACTAAACGCAAATTCAGCGTACCTTTTACTATTAATCGATATTCCACCCTCACATTAACAGTCAGATATTAATTGTAGTTGTAGATGCTGATTGGCGGGCTAAACTTTATGTATACTGGCAAAAAGTATAGTTAAAAATTCATTCACTGGCATCCCCTCAAATGCAGACATGCACAAGATAGAACAATAATTTCTCATTTTTTTTATTTATAAATTTATTCAATTTCTACTGCAATTCACACTGTGTACATCCGTTTATTCCATTAAAGCGGAACTCTTGCTCCATCGTAGCTTTTACTAATGAAAAAAAAGTACAGACGTAATTTGAGGAATATGCTACAGTTATTACTAATTGGCAACACATAGTTGCCAAATGCTTCCCGCAGTACAGAAGTTCGAATCAAACNATTAAAGCGGAACTCTTGCTCCATCGTAGCTTTTACTAATGAAAAAAAAGTACAGACGTAATTTGAGGAATATGCTACAGTTATTACTAATTGGCAACACATAGTTGCCAAATGCTTCCCGCAGTACAGAAGTTCGAATCAAACGCAAATAAAATTCGCTAGGGGGGCACATTTCAATAGAAAATTATGCTTAAATTACTAAATAATATTTGTAAAATAGATGCATCTATTTACAGAGCGTAATATAGTTTACAATCTTTTAGTGATCGTGATTTTTGATCGTGATTTCCAGCACTGTTGGCGATCAAAAATCATGGACTTCGAAGGCTCTTCGCGTGTGTTTGGCGATCAAAATCTCTCCGCGATCACAAATTTCGACGAAAAAGATCGTCGTGTAGACGCGGCTTTAGTGTGTGTTCGTCCGGTTGTGTGCCCCTTAGTGTGTGTCGGCTCGGCTGCGCGTCGGCTCTGCGAGTCGGCTCTTCTGCACGTTGGCTCTTTCGTGCGTCGGCTCGGCTGCCCGTCGGCCCGGCTGCGCGTAAGATCGGCTACGCGTCGGCCCAGCTCTATGTCGTTCATGCTGGTTGGTGTTGTGCCTTGTGATGTGGCGCATCGTCACAGAGTTGGTGGGGTCTGTTTTTGATATAAAATTTATAATTACCGTAGTCATCCACTGCCGGTTTTTCTTCTGGAGCTGTTTGTTCGGGTGAGGTACACTCTGCGTACTGGTGCTCTTCATGAGTTTGCCTTGGATCACTTACGATGCCGTTCGGGCCAGTAGTCTCGTTCGTTTTTTTTCTATCGTGTGTGGATGTTTGGAATGTCTTGATGGCTCTGTCTTTGCTGGTGCGAGTATTGTCAGCTGTAAACGTTGTTTATACAGAGCTATTCCGTGATCTCGGATCTTCTTTCTTTTTTTCTCTTTTTTTCTTCACTCGCTGGGCTGGTTGCGTGGGGATTTGTCAACCTCATAAAGTTTCACTGTTCCCACGTTGCCAGTCTTGTGTGATTTAATAATGAAAATAATAATAGAAGCACTGATTATCATCCACGAACCAAGTGAGCGAGGCGATAATATTTTCAACGTGTACGTGTCTATATATGTTTGTACATATGTGTGTATGTACACCTACAGTATGTAGAGAGAGAGGAATTGAGCTATCATCACAATCTCTGTGAAAAGTACCATAGCTGCTGGCTCAGCACTATGAGCGCGCGTGTGTGTATAAATATAAAGTAAGTGTACGGTTTTCGAAATATGCTTTTCAGTCCCCCACGGTGCCCTATTGGTTACCAGAGCCTGCCTCACACCATTCCTGCGCGTCCATTTTGCCTCCTTCCATTTCTCACACTCCTACTAGTTATGATTATTCTGTTCTTCCTCTTCTTTGCCGCCTTGCTGTGTCGATGAGCTTTGATCCCGTGTGGGAACACCCTCGTGCATGGGCTGCAACGTTTCCAGGACGTACTGAATGTACCTACGTTTTTCCTCGCGTGGAATCGCGAGTATGGGAGTGGATAGGTAGGCTAAAACTTGGACTGTGATTTAATAATGACAGTAGTGGCTTTTTTGTCCATTGTCTGCCAAGTCCATAAGTAGCACGAGATTTGGTATTAGAGCGAGACAGGATCCCATCAGTAACATTTGTCCAGTTAAGATTAGTTTTGTGGTCACCCTGAATTAAATGGTTTTCAGTTGAATGTTGAATTGAAAACCATGAGAAAAGATACATAGACGCAATTGATTCTTTGGAAAAGTTATATTAGAGATGAAATGGTCTTAATTGCTAATTATTTTTTTACCTTCTTCGAGTAGGAGACACTCGCGGTTCGCACTGTTTTCATCCGTAAAATTTTGCCGCTAAAAGCTACGACATCATTAGCAGAACCTATCCTGCTCTCCTGACCTTAAAAACAAGGATAATTGCATATAAAATTTGTGGATTTATTATTCGCAAGCTTCAACAATGTATTCCCCGATGATAGGTTGGAGGTTTGGTAATGGTTCAGCTAATTGTTTGCAAGTTAGTTACGACATGTCGGACGCAACACAACGTCGTCAATTGACAACAGTGTGTGCCGACGCAACTGCGCGAACATCGCAAAGTCTCCGATGTGTTTTATTTTATCGTTATTCGTTCATAACTTTTGGTTTATTGTTACTTTCTTGGAAAGCAAAAAGTTTGTGTCTTGAATTTTTTGGCTGTTTCTATGCAATACTACTGTATAAGTGAGGTTAGGTGCAGCAAGGACTGGTTCTCTATGACCTATTGTTTTGCAAAATAAACGTGGTTGTCGCAAGTCTGCGGTGCCTGTTATAGCAATTACTACTTGATGATTCTTCGGACAAGGTCCAGGTGGTGTTACGCACGCCACCCATCTTGTGCAGAGGTGAGGCTGCAGTCCGTGACCAGCAGGATGGCTAACAGCGAGTTATCCCCGCACTGCACGTAGCCGCCTACAGCTGGGGTTTATCTGGCACTTTTTCAGTAGGTAGCGTCGCTTTGGGAGAGTTGAAATGCCCGGACGGAGTGAGTTAGAACAAAAAAGATATGGAAAAAAGAGAGAGGAGTTCGCTTATTTAATTGGCACATGACTTGGTTAACAAACTCTGTATAAAAGTTGACTCATGAAAGATGGTTAAGTAGGGAAGAGGAGAAACTTTGGGAAGAGTTTAAACATTGTCTCATCTGACCTCACTACGGTACTAAAAGTGTCTTAACTCACCCCGTCGACACTATGCGTCCAATAAGTTTTAGATTTTGCAGTCTCTATGCCTGTGACGTTTCTAATTATTTGTGGTATAATTTGCCTTTTCCAATTAAATAAATGTGTCTGTGTCCTTTTTCTTACCCTTTTCTATCCAATATTGTAAGTCAAACCCTTAAATTCAGAGAAACTATGAAACTAATTTTTACAGTTTGTTCTTACTAAAAGTAGTTCATTGGCTTGCTATGATTGTGATGTTTTTCCCCTATCTTTGATCGCCATTGTAGTGAAAAGGAGGCTTGATCTTCTGACAATCATTGCATGGCAGAAATGTTCCATATTGCATTTTATTATAATAAGAAGAGTTCTGGTCAAGAGGTTTTCCTTAACATAATGTCAGCAAACAAACGCGTTGGCCATCACGCCAGACAGCAGTCTCGTGGGCGCTGCTGGCTACCGAAGCCTGAACTTCTATGATTCCGGAGGCACTTCGCCCAACCCTCTCATCAGCTCCAAAGCCATTGCCAAGAATGTGACTGCTCTTGGCTTCCAAAAGGAGGGGAAGTGGGTGTATACCGGAGAAGAGGACTGCACTGCAAAGTTATGGGATGTACGGGGGTAAGTTGTTGTATTTTATTTAAGATTGTCAGTTTATTTCTCTCGGCGGCCGAGTGGTCACCAGCGTCTATGCCAAGGGGAGTAGTTTCTGGTTCGAGTCGTAGTAGGTACTACCAATTGACTTTCACTCCATAGAGCACTGCAGCATCGAGATATTAAGAGAAGAGCGACGGGAGAGTTTGGAATTAAGCCTAATTACCACGGTTCTTGCTACTTCATCCATTCTCCACAGTCCAACATCTACAAAATTGTAAAATTAAGACAAAATAGGAAGTCTCGTATCTACTGAATCATCTGCATATAAGAAAATTAACGAGTATTGATGTTATCATTAACGATATTATCATCATTAGTTTCATAATACGAGTACTCTTGAATGAGTCCCTGTGTGGGCCTCATCAACGCCCCTGACGAGTAGCAGGTACTAAGGTAACACGACAGCTCTATGGTGGCCCCAGGATGTCCAGGCAGGCGGAGGATGACAGCTGCCGGCGGGGCCACAGTCTGTGGTGGGACGCAGCCTCTGGTGGGGCCGCAGCCTCTGGTGGGGCCGCAGCCTCTGGTGGGGCCGCAGCCTCTGGTGGGGCCGCAGTCTCTGGTGGGGCCGCAGTCTCTGGTGGGGCCACAGTCTTTGGTGGGCCGCAGCCTCTGGTGGGGCCGCAGCCTCTGGTGGGGCCGCAGTCTCTGGTGGGGCCGCAGTCTCTGGTGGGGCCGCAGCCTCTGGTGGGGCCGCAGCCTCTGGTGGGACCGCAGTCTCTGGCGGGACCGCAGTTTTTGGCGGGACCGCAGTCTCTGGCAAGTTCCGCAACTGCCCCCCCCCCCCGCAACTGCCCCTGACGGTCTCAGATCTCAGTACCAACATAAATACTGATGCGTTATTGTTAGAACTACTGGCATTGACCAACATTTTCCTGGAATATTTCTCTTTGAATCTTGTATTTCTGGGGGGGAGGGTTGGGTAGGGCGGGGGAGGTGGTTGACGTGTAGGGAAAAAGTTCTCTGAGACCCGCTGCCGGCAGGATAATGGCGTATTGCCAATGGTGGTAGATGCTTTGTGTTTATTCTCCGCCACCGAAATCTGTTTTTTACACACAATTTTAATAAAACATTGATAAAGAATTTACTATGCTATTTCTGTACTTTATGTCAAACAAATACAACAGACAACAAATATTTTCTGCGACAGATGTTTACTACCAAGCTCAGAAGTAATGGTTCTTACCTGAGCATTTTCAGCGACGTGACCAGGTATTATAGGCAACCAGCCTTAAACGAACAACCAGTTGCAGAGACGTGGCCGGTGATGATAATATTATATGACTGTCGATTCTGAAGTCAAGCCACACGACACGTGTCGGGCTGCTCAATTAAATATAATCCAACGATTCTACTCGCAGAAACAAGGCCCTGGTCGCGGTCCGCTCCTGCAACTTCAACACGCCTGTCGTGTGCGCCACGCTTCACCCTAACCAGGAGCAGCTGCTGGTCGGGGACCAATCGGGCGCTCTGCACATCTGGGACGTGAGGACTGCAAACAGTGTCAAGCTGGTGAGCTTTGGCTCATGTGGCCCCTTTGATTATAACCAAATGAGTTGGAAAAATTAGTAATCGTGATCCTTCAATAAAATATTTAGTGTCTATATAAGTTATACTAAAACTCGGTGAACTATATTTATTTACTTGCTTGCTTCTTTGCACACAATCTTCGCTATAAGATATATAAGAAGAAATTCAAGGGTTGAATATTTAATGAGTCTAGAGTACCGATATATGATATCTGGCCTAGCACAGACTTAATGAAATTATATCAATGGTGGAGCCCACCTAATCTCGGGTGCAAAAGCGTGTACGTTAAATGTAAAGATACTACTGGGAATACAGTACAACTGTACTAAGTCGTATACATATATTTATCCTTGCTTAAGGCATAGAGTTGAATCTTCCTTTTCTTTTGAGAAGCAAAGGTGGTGATAGTGACCCAAAGTCACGGCCAGTCTAGAATTATACCAGTCTCTGAGAATTTTATTTGCCTGATTTTTTGCACACAATCGGCGCTGTTATGCATAGGGAAAAACAAATTGATCATTTAATTTGGCGAAGCATGTTGGCGAAACAAGGTCGTTCAAGAGTCAGGACGAGGCGGATACTTAAGCTGCGTCGTAACTTGGTTACCGATTGCTAGATACATCAAGTGAACTAAAGAATTTAAATTCTGAAATTTTACTCCTGTGTCCAGTATCAGCAACTAAGACGATTGATGAATAGCATCAGTCGACTGTTTTAAAGCTATAGGGAATATCAAGATGCATTTACGCCTCGACAGTACTTTTATTTCAGGAAAATATCTTCTCTTTGTATTTTGGTACTTAAAAGTCTGACATAACCTACTCCAAATCCACGAATCGGGCAGAAGAAAATGGAATACTTAGGATTAGTTTTTGGGGACCCACCGGGTCACGGGCAGCCTAGTTTGATTTCAAATAGTAAATGACAGGCAGAGCCAATCTAGAGTGTAACTACTGTGATGGCGGTTGTCGCAGGGGCTGTGGAGTTGCACCTGCCAGTTGCTCCCTGCAGGCAGTACTGTGCATTCGGCAAGTGTGTCTTGTTGGAAATATATATATTTTTGTAATATTCAGTGACCATCAACGAAGTATTAATTTTCATCCTACCCGCTAGTGTAGAATTTATTGTCCCACAACGAAACAAGTTACATAAGAGGCGAGGCAGTTCCTAACAACATTCGAGTGATAGTAATTATATTAGATTGAATATTATCAGCTTAATGTTTCTGATACGTTGTGTCACCTAGAGGTACAGCACATATGCAGTGCGTTCGCATTGACGATGCAGATGAGTGTATTTGTATTAACTTTCTAAATAATAGAAAATTTGCAAACTTTTTATTGTACCCAGTTACCGGAAATTGGGATATGAATGTGATGTTAAAACCATCGAAATCTAAAGAAATCAAGTTTTATTATTTATTTTGCCAAATAGAGTAAGTCATCACCGTTCACCTTGATTATGCAATAGTTCAACATCTTATGAAATGAAACATTAGCATTGTATTATTTTTTTTAGCATAAAGAAGCCATGGTCTTTATGTCGAACATACCTACATTTTAGAAATATCATATATTTCAAAACACTAAAAGTTCATCATATATAAAACATGACATTCCTCGGTTCCAAGGAGCTTTGTAAGGCTTTGGTCTATTGAAGAAGTAAGGATTGATATTTCAGTGTACATGGTTGATGTTGAAACATCCCTAATAGCCCTCCATGCATAGCAGTAAACCGCTTTGCTTTCCATTGCTATAAACTCTCCTTTTAATGATGACTACAAGGTTCTCATTGGGATTCAAATCTGGGCTGTTTAGAAGTCATGCCATCATCCTCTGGCTTTCAATACCAGCATCATGCAGTGAGCCAGTCAGAGGTGTAGTAAGCTCTACGGGCAGGGAGATTATCATGTTGAATAATCACGATCTTTTACGAAGGCGACTGTTTGTCCAGCAACCAAGGTACGAGGCAGTTGTCAAAGAGATTATAGTAAACTTCTGAACTATGCTTTACCACTTAGTTTACCTGTATGGTAAAATGTAAATATCGCTTTTAATTTCAACCCACAATAATAAGCCTCTACCGCCTTGCTGCCCACGGATCCAAAATCTCGATCGATGCCCCTTCAGTGTCCGTTCAGATGACCAACCATTTGACCCATTAGTGGTGGCACGACACACATCCATGAATATCACATTTTGTAAATCGAGCTTTAGATACCTGCGAGCCCCATCTAACCATTTGGTTTTGTGAGGTTTGTTTAGTGGAGGTTGTGTTAGGGCTTCGGAACTTTGGCAAGGTTCTTCTGGTGTTGCATCGTTTCACCTATTTTCGAGAGGCCAGCCAGCATCATCGAAAACAGCCTTTTGCGTTTCTTGAGGTGTCGTTGCTATTCGAACAGTCAGTTTACGATCAAATATCCCGTTATAGACAGCTTCCTCAAATGATGTCTCTTTGGTGTTTTCCGCTCCGTTGCGCCACAATGCACAAAATCCTTGATGGTTCAATCGGCATGGTTCATATTTTATATATTTCTAACGTAGACATGCCCTATGCCAAATATGCAAGTAATTCTGCCACGATCGGCATCAATAAAACTAAATTTTTGCTCATGTTTACTCAAGAAATGATGTTGGACGGATACCCGAGGCTGTTCGCTAGATATTCCTGCATCGTTGTATACGGATCTCCACATTCTGCATTCGCTGTATTAATTTTCATTATATCTATGGCTGAAGAATGGCAAAAAAAAGTTATTGTATTTTGCTAACTTCTCTCTGAAGAAAGTCTGCTAGCGAAAGTATTGCTGGTGCCAAGTTGTTGCTGAACCTTGGCTTCCACGAGGCACGCAGCAACTTGAGTAGGAAGAAAAAGAAAGAAACCGATGGACGGTCTAGTGACTGAATCACAACTAATTTCTTCTCGGAGCTTATCAATAAAATCGATTAGAGCTCATATTAAATAGCTTCACTCATCATCAAGTTTACTGCGGTGGAAGCTGAGAGAAGCATTGCCTGAGAAAACGACTGATTATTGTTTCTGTGTTGCTTCTTGAAAGCAGCAGCTCTGTGTGCTTATTTATTAACCGCCTGAATTTTGGAGTAACCCGTCGCAACAGGGCACGATTTGTAACGTCCACAAACGGGCAGAGCAGGCACCAAACTGTTACGACTGGCTTAACCTATTTTACTATCGTTGCAGATGCTTGAATATGGCACGTCAGTTCAGCACGTGGACATCAGCAGCGATGGGAAGCTGTTGGGCGCTGTGACCAGCAGCGGCACCGCTCACGTTTACCGCTGTCACGGTGGCGGGCTCTCTTTCCAGGACATTTCCCTGCTGCACAGATTCCAAGCCCATACAAAATATGCTCTGAAAATATTGTTCTCTCCACATTGTAAGTAAGTAAGTGGTACGTAGTTGGACTGTGTATAATTTAAGTGACGGTTAACTAATTTAAACCGTAGCCGTCGTTTATGCCCATTAATAAGATTTTCAGTTGCTTGCATCATAAAGTTTGTTTATTCTATCGTATCTTATGGATCTTTGCATCTCCAGGAGGACTAACTTTCGTGACTTAGCCTTAACAAAGCCTTCGGATCATCTTGCTGCCCGTGCCGACGATAACTCGCTACTAGCCTCCCGCAGGTCACGGACTGCAGCATCACCTCTGCACAACATGGGTGGCGTGCATAACGTCGCTTAGACCTCGTCTGATGATCCTCCAAAGTAACAATCTCTACTGAGTTTTCCCTTATTTTCTGATTAACAAGCACAGTGAATGATGTTACCCAGCGGCAGAGATGGGATTCGGTATTTTTTGTGTACCACCGGTATCGGTATTCGGTAGATGACAACGGGTCATTCGGTTTGATATTTCGGTAGATTTTCGATAACCCTACCGTATGATTCGGTATTTTTTCGGTGTTTGGTTCGGTATCATTATCAAAACTTTGCGCAAGGGCCCCGACTTGGTCTTACTGGCATTCAGCTTCATACTCCAGGCCGAGCACCATGCACTAATGCGTGACAAATCTCTATTCCGAGACTGAGCGCCAGCATTACATATGCGGGGAGTAAGTATCACTTCTATTATAGTGAAATCCTCGGCATAGTTGATCGTCGAGTTTTCCAGCGAAGAGAACATGTCTCTAGTATGCAGAACAAATAACAGCGGGCCAAGTAGGCTACTCTGAAGGACGCCCGACTCCACCGCGACTAAGGCATCCAAAAGGCCGTCAACACTCGCACTCTGCGTTCGTTCAGAAACGAAATCCAGAATGATTGACAGAACCTTACTACCCACATCAAACGACTCAAGCTTGTTTAATAGACCCCTATGGTTGACCCGGTCAAACGCCGTGTTAAAGTCCAACTGTACAAGGCGTGCCTCAGACCGACAATCCAGCGCAGACTGTAAATGGTGTGGCACCGACAACAAGGCGTTACATCAACCCAAAGTTCTATACGCAAACTGACCAGCAGACAGCAAACCCATAACTTCAGCAAAACTACCAAACTTATAAGCCACCAATTTCGCAAACGCTTTCTACAAAATGGGCGTCAGCGTAATTTGCCGGTAGTTGGCGACCTGGGGCGACACTGGACCCTTAAGAATGGGAGTAATATTCCCAGTACGGTACGCCAACAACGAGGAAAATTTCCTAATCCTATCAGGCACTGAAATATCACTGCTAGCTTAAGGGCTAGAACGCCAGCAAGCTGCTTATAAAAGAGAGGAAACATTCTCAAAGGGCATGTAGGTTTCAAAAAACTCCTGATATATAGGTATATCTAAAAAATATCTTTAAAAGCTTTTTAATATATTCTATAGCCCATAGAACACCTATTTCAATCCTTAAACTGGCAGTTCACGCTCCACTACGCTTCGAAGGACGTGACAGTTGAGTTAGCGAAACATTATGACACACCCCACCCAATTTTTACCGCGCAACGGCTCTTCTCTTCAATGACGTGCAATACAGCGTGGAAAAGCTCAACTGAACGAAAATCAATGTGATTTTCTTAATGTCTTCCAGGAAGGACAGTGGGTCATAGAAGGCTAAGAAGCTTCTTTTTGTGGGTGCGGGCAATTCAAATGTACCGAAGAAAGTCATTCGGTTCGTCCATTCGGTATCAGTAGAAGATTTAGTATTTCGGTAGATGGAAATACCGCCGGTATTATCGAAGTACCGAATTTCTTTTGGTAGGCCCAGATCTGCCCCTGGGTCATAGTTTTTAGTATTTACTGCACTTGCTACCGTGCCCGTTCTTCTTTCTCTCTTATCCCTCAGGGGGCATAAGATGGGCCATAGAATTAGGTTAGTTTAGGTTGGCTTAGGAAGCTGACAGCGTAACGGGACAACGCAAGTGAAACTAGCACCAAAAAGTGACATCATTGACGTCACATCAACGAACAGTACGGCTGAGCAGTTAATGGGTTATTTAGCTGATTTTTCCTTAAAAAAAATTTCGTGTATTGCGAATTTTTACCCTTAAACACATAAATAATGGAATGCATATTAATTTAACAATAAACAATTATCAGCAGAAAATTGCAATGGAGGCTGGTGATGGAAACTTTCACAGCACCAGAGCCAAGATCTAGGCCGGTCTGACGCCCTGATTTAACCCTACACATATCGCACTATTTTTTTACATCATTCAAACTCCCGCTCCTGACTGGCCAGCTACTTGAGCTTCACCCATACACAAAACACGATAACATGGTTGTCGTCAAGTACAGAAAGTTTGAGCAATAACTGTTCATATGGTTTCTCTCGCGTCAAGACTGTAATGATGTACCGACCCTCAAATACTTCGCCTCGTCGTTGTAACGTCATTTGGCTACATGCGGTCACAGCTAAGTTTTATTTCTGCCCCAATAAATCCTTCCGGTACACTCTTACCTTCCTGGGTTGACCTATCCTATATAATGTGGAGCAGCGCCCCGAGGGGGATACTGTAGCTTACCTTAGCCTCTTTCTAGGCCTACCATGGCCTACTAGAAATACGGCCGTGCATGTTACATTTGCCTCTTAAAATTAAGAGTCCTAAACTGCTTGCTGCCAGTTCCTTTCCACGAAGCCATAATTTGAGTTTTCCTGCAGTATGTTCTGTGTTTGTGATTAGAATAAGAACGAGTGCGTGGCTTACAGATGTGAAACTGGAGAAAACCTTAAGGTTGACGAAAATGCAGGCTCAAGAGAAAGCTGGCGAGCTTTCAGTTTCCCATGAAGACGAAAGATTTGCTGCAGAGGGGGTAAGGTTTGTCCATTATCGTGACTGGAAACGAGCTCCTACATCAGTTATTTGTTAGAAGCATTTTGCTCAAAACCTAATAACTCTTTCGCTGTACTCTGAAATGGGATCTGAACCCTATTCCGACGCAACACAGTCGCCTTGCAATGAAGAAATCTTCAATACCGGAAATATCAACTCCTTGCTGGCCACCGCAAATTCGAAATATTGAACCTGACACAAATCACACTTCCTCGACAAGGACAATATGCGTTCACTGTCGAATATTGATCCTCTCCAACACTGCCCATGTGGTTATCAGGGCGTAAAAAAGGGTGAATCTGTAGTTTTTTTACATCATGGACACCGATGACTTTGGATTTCCATTCGTGAGTAGATGCATCAACATTGACGGTGATCTGAACGTAAGACTCCAATGCAACGGCCGCAATATGTCTCTCCTCAAATGGTTCGTTTCTGACCATAACGCGAACCTAACCAGGTATTCAATGCTTGAAAATTTTCCTGAATATTTGGAGTCAGCAGCAGAAACACATATCCCAACGATCATTGACGAATTACGCAAACTTGAATACTATGAAGGAAAAGGCCGGCCGCTTTATTCAGTCGCAGTAATGAGATATGCCCTCATGCAGAGATATACTACTGCTACTTCATACCGGCTGATGTTGAAGCAGTTTACGTCGCCCTCGTTCCGACTTTTGTATAAGATTCAACAAAGCAGGATTGACAGCATGAAGGCCGTACGAGAGCTTCATCACTCAGGAGCCATATCGTCTGATGTAATTTTGATGGCTGATGAAATGTATTAGCAACCAGGCTCTTAATATTATGCAGGTGCTATGTTGGTTGCAATGACCAAAGGAAGCTGTACAAGGGTATCTTCTGCTTCTCGATTATAGGATTTCAAGAATATGTAACAATCATGGTGCGTGCTGTTCCTGTAAATGGTGAGTTTAATGCTTACAATTTATTTCTCTTGTCTAGGACCTAAGTATAAATAAAAGAAAATCCTAAGCGAGAATAGGCTTCTGTTTAAGGGATGGGCTCTCCAATAAAAATATGACATAATTTATTTAATGAATCCTACCATTATTATATAATCATTATATTATTATAATTATTATCGAGGGGATTTCACAACCCAAATTGGATCGGTTGAGCGATGTTCAGCGCTACACTCTGGCGCCGGGTCACATCCCGCGACCTAAGGCTCAGAGCACTTTGCGAATGATGTGCGCTGTTCCAAGTGGAGCGCTCTTCTGGAGGGTTCCTGGGTGGAGATGGCCGCACTTCAGCTCTCGCAGGGCAGTGTTGAGATTCTGGGACATTACCCCCAGAGCTCCGATGACCCCTGGAACGACGTCCACCTTCATCTGCCACAGTCTCTGGGGTTCGATGGCAAGGTCACGGTACTTTTCCTTTTTCTCCGCTTCCTTGTCCACGATTCTGGAGTCGAAGGGGATTGAAATGTCGATCAGTTTGGCCGACCCCTCCTGTTTGTCTTTTTCGACGGTGTCCGGGCGGTTGGCGTGAAGTACTCTATCAGTTTCCATCCGCTTGTCTCAGTAGCTTTGCACGGCTTCGTTTTCAACCACGGGCGCGGGTTCGTGCTCGTACCACCTGTCACTTGTTAATGGTTTTCATGCCATGTTATGTTTACCCTTACGTGGCCACTTGACGTCGGCCCACTGTACTGTTTCTGATGTGCCCTCTGAGACACTCGAAGGTAATCAGCGTGCGGGTTCCTTCAAGAGATATATTTCGGATAGGCAAGTTCACAGATAATATCAGACAGACTTCCCCCTGAGTTTTGGAGCTAAGTCGGGCGGTCTACAGGAGCTACGCGCTCCAGGACGGGTACAGAGTTTAACGAAGAAAGAACACCGATGATACTCTGCGGGTCACTTACATAGAAGACACCCATGAAATTTGACCCGTTAGGATGGACGCAAGGACTCTCAGATCTTTTCTAGTGAAAAACCAAATTTGACACGGCAAGTGCACTAACACCCTCTTATAAGAGGACCTGGCACGAACCATGCATGAGTTGAAAAAGCTTATGAGACAAAGGACCGTGAGGATATTACCTGAAGCTCGGTTCTGCAGCCTTTCTCCGAATAAATAACCCGAGTTGGGCGGCAAAACGTATTTAGCCTGTCAGTTAAGACTGGTACACAGTTACAACCGAGGGTAAGAGAAATTAGAACATCTTGTGTTCGGGTCAAAACCATGTTAAATAGCAAGCTTTCACAACTGCAAGCTGGCTGTGCCAGTATGCTGAGAGAATAGCATAGAATAGTACAAGGCACAAGTATTCTACACTATTAAGTATTCTACACTGAAGAACGATCTAATACTAGGCTCGTATACGTTCTACAGTGGAGGTGTCCAGTGGAGGTGTCGAGCCACTTTATCGTGCCTGCGCTTGTACTCCTTTTACGCCAGCACTCCGCATTCACTTATCACGTGGTTGATGGTTTCATCTGAGCTCCTGCAAATTCTACAGGTACTGGGGACGTTTCTCTTGTCGATCTTGTTTTGGATGTACCTGGTTCTGAAAGCTTGCTCTTGAGCTGCCACGCTTCAGCTCACCCATCAGAAGCCAGTTCCAAGAGTCTGGTACGATTTTGTCCTGAACAGCTTCCAGGTACTGGCCGGACATCTTCATGCTCTTCCATTTGCTAGTTCGATCGAAGCGTCGTCGCTGTTTGAACTGGTCAGCCGTTTCGGTCTCTTTCAGCAACTTCGCCTCGACTAAGCAGCTTGCCCACGGGTCGTCGCTCTCTCTGAAATGTTGGGAGAGAGCTTGTTTTTCAGCTTCGACGCAGTCCTCGACGCTGGTGAGGCCACGTTCCCCCTCTCTCCTGTTGATGTAGTAAAGTCTGTCTACGCAAGACCTTGGGTGCAGTGCTCGATGGATGGTCATGAGCTTCCTGGTTTTGATGTCCATGTCGGTGCAGTCATTTTTGGTCCAGTTAATAATGCCAGCAGAATATCGGACTACTGGGACGGCCCAGGTGCTGATGGCCTTGATGCTGTTGCTCCCATTGAGGTGTGATTTCAGGATGAGCCGGAGTCGGGTGAGATACTCCTTCCGAATGGAATCTTTCATCGTTCTGTGGAGAATGGTGTTATACTCCATGACACCCAGGTACTTGTAACCTGACTCCTCGATATCCTTGATGGTACCTTCTTCGATGGTGATTCCCTCGGACGCAGTACCTTCTCCTCTTTCGATGTTACGGAATCCACATTTGCTAACACCGAACTGCATCTTTATGTCTTGGGAGTACTGATGGACTATATTAAGAAGTTGCTCTACTTGGTCCTTTGATTTGGCGTAGAGCTTGAGGTCGTCCATGTAAAGCAGGTGGTTGAGCTTCATGGTACGGCTACAATTGTAGCCCTGGCCGGCCTTGTTCAGGGTCTCGGTGAGGGGGATCATGGTCAGGACGAAGAGCAGTGGAGATAGGGAGTCGCCCTGAAAGATTCCACGCCTGATGCTCACCTCGCCGAGGTGTTTATTGGCGCTTGTGGGTTGGATCTTCCAGTTGGGCATGGTGGTCGCAATCAGATTGCGGATGTTGCCGGCAATGCCGTAGATGCCCTGACATTCCAGGATCCAGAAGTTAGGGATCGTGTCGAAGGCTTTTTTGTAATCAACCAAAGCCATGCTTAGGTTTTTCTTTCTGCTCCTGGCGTGTTTCGTGAGGAGCTTGTCGACGAGCAAATGGTTCTTCGTTCCCCTGGTGTTCGTGCGGCATCCTTCCTTTTCGTCGGGTAGGAGCTTCTTTGAGTCTAGATGTTGGTAGACTCTCTCGTAGATTATGCCCGTCAGCACCTTCCGCATATGAGAGAGGCACGTGATTGGGCGGTAATTGCTGACCTCCATGCCCTTTGCTTTGTCCTTCTGGATTAGGACCGTCTTCCCTGTGGTCATCCAGGTAGACACGGTTGCAGCGATGGGGAAGTTTTGATCCAGTAGCCTTGCACCATATATATCTGTTCCGAGTGCTTTCCAGTTCTTGGTCTTGCTCAGTTGCTTTTTGAGCTGTTGACTGGTGATTGTAAGGTCTGGATCTGCTGCGACGTTCTTCTCCTTGACGTCGTGGAGCCATTCTGCGGTATTGTTGTGCCGTACCTCTTT
>LQNS02278166.1:6922165-6934130 GCA_001587735.2 Parhyale hawaiensis | reverse complement strand
TCCAGAAAGCAACCCAATCTCGACGCAACCAACCTCTCATAAACTTTAGACAAAACAGGTGTGATCGAGATGGGTCTATAATCAGAGGTACGGGATGAAACCGAGCCCTTCGGAACAGGCGTCACATGGGCAACACGCCAGCACTCTGGAAATGAGCCTTGACTTGAGAGCTCACGTAGCGGGGATGCGGCCGCTGCCGGTTGGGAACTGCTGCTCTAGAAGGATAAATTTTGCTGTTTCCTATGTTTTGCCGTGTGCAGCTTGGAAGGCGTTATCTGACTGCCGCTCTGTGTTTTGTAATATGGGTATTAGAATTGGAGAAAAAAAAAAAGAATGTCTCCCCACGTCGGAAAGATGAATGACTTATTGTTATTATCTACAAGCTCCCAATGATGTAACAAGAAAAAATAAGGCATTTATTTTGATATTACATGAATTATACCTTCACTTATAATGTCGAATATTAGCATCATCTTCACGACTTTCTTTTATTCATTGACTTTACAACCATGGTTCCCCATCTTATCTACGCCTGGCACCCCTAAAAATTTTTTTTACAGCTGTATGTTAGCTTCTGCTTTTCTTCTTCTCTTTTCTTCATTATTATATCTATAATTTCATGTTCTCCTAATGTCCCCTATTTTTAGCTTCGAAATTAACATGATGTATTAATTGATTGGCAATATACCTGGGTGTGAACTGTGAACCTATTGCTATCATAGAGCGTTATACAGAATGTAGGTCGTGAAGTAGAATAGCGCCATAAATTTGCTCCCTAATCTGTAAGGCTCATTTTGATGTTTTAATCTAGTTTCCTCAACAAGTATTTCAAGTAAATTATTTGATGAAAAATTCCTAAGAGGAGAAATATATCTATGTATATTTTTTATCTCATGTACGAACAGTAGGTTGTGAAGTAGAAATGTACATTCAATTCTTAACCTAGGGTGTAAGACTCGTTGCTTATTGTTTTACATTACTGTACTGAACATTTACTGTAATAGAACTATTGTATGAATATCTTCCTACGGGGAGAAATAAATGTATTTTCTTTCTTTTCTTCCTTTCTGCTGCAAAGCAGCTCTCCGTTCCTCCGCTCTCAGAGCGCCAACATTGATGCGAGCACGAGGGCCGCTTCTACGCACCCGCGGCCGCAAGCGCAGACGAAGTACCGACCGTAACATTCGGTGGTCTGTGTCTCCGCAAGCTACTCTCATTACACGGGTGATGGTGACGTCATAAAAGTCCCTCTGACTGAAAATGACGTAGTCCAAGAGATGCCACTGCCTAGAGCGGGGGTGCATCCACGTGGTCTTGTGCATATTTCTTGACAGGAACTTGGTGTTGGTTAAGTTCAAGCCTCTCTCAGAACAGAGGGTTAAGAGACGCAGCCCATTCTCGTTCATCCTTCCCACGCCATGGCACCACAGAACGCCCTCCGACGCCCGATGATTGTTGCCAACTTTGCATTGAAGTCACCAATCACAAGCAGTTTATCCTCACGAGAGACTTCTCTTAGGACTTCATCAAGCTGGCCGTGAAATTCATCCTTTGTTCCATCATCGGCGTTCAGAGTGGGCGCATACACAGATAGCAGAGTCCTATAGCGGTCTTCTGACAGCGGTATTTTCCATCTCATCATTCTCTCATTAAGACCTGTGGGAGGATCCGGGAAACGGCCAAGGAGTTCTGTGCGTACCACAAATCCAACACCATACATACGGCGCTCTTCCTGGCTTAGTCATTTAAAAAAAAACACTTGCATAGCCACTGGCCTGCTCCACCAGGGACCACTCCTCAGCAAGCCTAGTCTCCGAAAGAGCCGCTATGTCGAGTCCGTACTGCGGAAGCTCGGCTGTCAGCAGCGCAGATTGTCTCTGGGGTCGGTCAGCATCGTCCACGCCCATAAGTGTCCTGATATTCCACGCAGCCACTCAAACTGTGAACACTCCGCTCTCACCACCACTTCGATTTCTGTGTCGATTTCTTCCACCGCAAAAGGAATGCCGCGACAGGCGAGGGATTTTTTCAGTTTGAGTGCCTATCGAATTTAAATGTTTTTTTTTTATTCCAAAGTATGTATTTTGATGTGGAAAACCCTAAAATGATAACCATTTTGTGGAGAAACCAATACTTATNTGTGTTTATTTTCTATTTTTGTTTCAGAAATCAGTGTTGACTATGAAGTATAATCTAGAGTGGTTATTTGAAAACATCAAAACAGAATTGGATGCAGTCAAATTTTTCCAGGAGAACAAAATTATACCACCTAACCTAACCTAACCTAACCTAACCTAACCTAAACTAACCTCTATGTGAGTTTGCGTGGAGAAAGCGCACAGAGAAATCGCAGCATTTCAGTAAGATATTGATTGATATAAGCCAATTTAAGTGTTGATAAATAATTTCTCCACAAAATGGTTATCATTTTTGGGTTTTCCACATCAAAATACATACTTTGGAATAAAAAAAACATTAAAATTCGATAGGCACTCAAACCGAAAAGACCCCAGGCGAGGCTACCTACCCGCAGAGAGAAGAAGCGGGCAATGTTTGGGTCACTTTTTCTAGACCCCTCCCCCACTGGGGGTGGGCAGTGCGATCCTAAATAGGGCTGCCCGGTCGCTCAACGTGCTGCCGAAGGTAGCCGCCGCTCCAACTCCGACCACCAGCGACCACTCTCCTGGAGCCGCCCACCGTGCAGAGTGGGAACTAAGGGCTTCCAGCAGCATTCGTACCTGTCCCCATGCACTGCCTCCATCCCATCGCCGAGGTACTTGTTAAGAAAAGAAGACAAAAAAGAGGAAAACAACAGTAGGAGAAAAAAGAGGGAGCAGGGAAAAAAGGCATGTGCAATTAAATTTATAGTAGAAAGAGATTGCCCACTTCCCAGTCCACTACCTTGACCGGCCCGACAGTGACCTAGTGGCAAGGAAAGGCCAAGACTACAACTTAGGGCATTTGAGCGGTGCGCTAAAACTATACGTCACTGCAACACTAAACTCACCAGAGGTAGGAGGAATAGTCATAGCTTGATTAATGCTCCTTGTCGCAGCGTACAAACGACAAGAAACTTCTTATATTTTAGATGTTCAACTTAGAAGTAGAGCGCTGTATAAACCGAAGACTTGTTCACAGCAACGTAATCGGATGTGGCATAGTGTGGAGGCGCAACTTTTGCGTTAGTATCCACCCGCCACAACAGCACCTCAGTGTTCGGCGGGCACGTTCCCCCGATATTCTACCCGCAGTTCACCAAACTTTGCCCACGCGTGTAATGAGGCCTTAACTCACCTGATTATATTGAAGCAAACACATTCACATCACGGTTAGCATTGAAATAAAACATCCTTAGCCATGTTTACTGACAAGCGTTTTACAAGCTTACACAATATTAACGAAAATTACAGGTCAAAATTAATAATAGCAGAGTGTATTGTTTAACTTTAATGAATCAAGTAGACTGAATTTTAGAGACGTTAGTTTTAAATCTCCGTAGATATAAGAAAATTAATATTTTACGTTATCATACGCTTGCTCCGTATCAACAATGTTGATACCGTGGCGTACTGCGTAGAGGAGAATTCACAGAAAAGGAGCTTACTAAATACTCCAGAAATACTTACCAAAACTACGATTTTGTTTCCGAACTATATTCTAATCTAAAGACATAAGCTGAGCAGCTTAATTGTGGCACGAAAAATTAGCTAAGTGGCTTAGACAGAAAGTTGAATTGTGTATATTTTTGAACATAATACTTTTTTACCTTATGTACTTTTATCTTCTAAAACATTTTATTTAGTATGAGTCATGTATTAGTTTATCTCCTTTAAATAACGCCTTTCTCGCATTTAAGCAGCAAAAAGAGGAATAGCGCCTCAAGATGCGGCAGCAGACGCCAAAAGAACTGCCTCTACCGACTGTGAGAACGCCAACATTTAGATCAAAGCGTGTGATAATTAGGAAGGTAACTAAGTTCCTCAAGGCAAATTACTGTATATCTACATGCAGCTCGAGAGACTAGTGTGTAAAGGCTGAGTTTGAGACGTTTGGGGGATCGTGTCCCGTAACCAGAGAATATGAAACTCGGCTAGATATATTTAGGCTTGATTAAGACCGCTGCAGACGATAGCCTTATGGCCTTAAAAATGAAAGTATCGACTGATGTCTTGCGTCGGTATTGCCAGTCTACCACGCACACGATAGGGAGGAACGCGTCAGCTGTACCTGAAGCTTGTTCGCAAATAAATTGAAAAATCGATAAAGAAACTGCATAAGGAACAATAATATTAATAATAAAACAGAACAAAAAATATAGTGTACAGATATTGCACTGGCACAATAATCCCATCAAATAAAGAAAAGAATATTCAATCATAGAGAACGGGCGGTACTTGATAATTGTCAAGTACCGTCACACAAGTTGTAAGACTGTAACTCAAATAAATTCCAAAAACTTCAGGAAGAAACATTTAAATTCGAATCAAAATACAGTTGCTATCACAGCAATTATTCTCGTACCCATTTGAAGTGATTGTGTCCTTGAAACTCTTAATATCAGTCACTAAGTACGATCAATCCAGAGACTTGCGTTTCTTCGGCAAAAGTAGAACATGCTGAACCGGTGTTCTGCGGCTGTTGCCTCTCGAAGTCGCTGTCATATGTCTGGAGTTTTCTTTCACATGCAGGGAAAACACAGGACGTCCTGCCGAAAGGACTATCGTCTGCAGCGGGCCTTAATTAAGCCGGCTGCACACTAACAACTTTCCTAAGCGCCAACGCGCGTTGTCGTCAGAGACAACGCCGACCAACTTCTTGCTTCCGACACAGTTCCGCCGCCCGTTGTTCGTAGCGCCTTCTGGCCAACGTAAACAATCGGCGATTTTTTTAAGGTGACGGTTAAGGTACAGTAGGCCTAGCCTACGCATTTGATAGCTAGCCTAGTTAATTAATGATAACCAATAAACATGGTTCGACCTTACAGCTGCCTACCTCCGGTAAAGTTACAGCACGGCGTTTGATTTTTAGCAGAGATTTTTTTAGTTCCACACAGCCCTGAGTTAGCATATTTTCCCTGTAACTTAGGCTAATTTACAAGTCAATGCAGAAATTTCCAGTAACATATGGAGTAAAAATTAATTAGGTAGGCCTAGTCTATGATATTAGGCTGCTGTGCACCGTGGTTTATAGCTTCTGCCTGCACATAATCATTTGCACCATTATAGGAGCTTCATCACACAAGAAATAATTGAGTAGGGGTAGGCCCTAGTTAGCCTAATTATATCAACATTTGGAAATTCTTACGGTAGGACGGTCACCTCAAACCTCATTTCCAGTTAGCACTGAAAGAAAATTACTGCATCATATCATACTTGCTGCAGACACATATTTCCTGATATGGATGTTTAGCATCCATGCAAAAGCTAATGGCAACTATGTCTATTTCAATTTTCGAAGAGGCAGTTTTCAGGCCTTGCAGCAGCACTGCTTGATAGCAGAACACAGGCAACACCTAAAATTTCACTGTCAGCACGCTATATGATAAAATCCTGAATAAAAACTCATTTGCTATCACTAAATAACTCATAAAATACTTGTCTAGTACGGAAAATCAATGTAACCGTAAACAATTTGAACATAATTCTGAATGAAAAAACAGATTCAATCGCCAACCCTTGTTGTTGCTGCTCGTAGCGGCAACGACAAGGGGACAAAAAGAGCTGTTGCTAGGGACAACGAAATCTGCGCTGGGACCGACACGGCATCGTCGATAGCAGCAATTCCGTCGTCGCTAGGCTCGTAGCGGCGACGAAAGTTGTTAGTGGGCAGACCCCTTTTGAGTGTCGACAGGGTTATATTTATTTCTTTTTCTTGCAATTTAAAAAAAGAAGAATGTAGTTGTAATAGGATGAAGCTGTCAAACGGAAATGATCCCGTTTTAGTAGAAACAGAGCTATTGAAGGATCTGGCACCCCAAAGGGTTAAGGCAAGAATGTTAGTTACGCCAGCTTGGCCCAGAGACACCAGGCACCCACCATGAGCACTTTGTTAGAGTCAGCTCTGCTTTTGAATAGGAAAAGGAAACATTATTGTTTTAAACTGTGTCCACTCTAACGCTAGCTAGTCTAACTGGAATTATATTATTTATAGAAGTACAGCGGAAAGACAAATACATACAACTCTTCGTTCTTTGTGGGACGGATAAAAGAATCAAACACATCTGTACAGTGACGTGGTTTGTCGGAGCTGTACAGTCTGTACGATGACATACGTGTACGTAGACCGTTCAAAAAGTCTTGTCGAAAGGGTAAAAACAATAAAAGGAGATACACATCTATTGAGTCTCCCACTCCCTCAACACATTCTCTTCCAAGGCTTAACTACTGGAATTCATCACCAGAAACTTTGAATATAAGTCCAAGGACATCATCGTTCCCTTGTACAAGGCACCAGTGCGGCCACACGTAGAATTTGCTGTTTAATTCTGGTCGCCTCATCTCTGTAAAGATATCGATAACATGGAAAGAGTCCAACGAAGAGCAAAGAAATTGATACCTCAGCTGATAAACAAGCCATATGAATGTCGCCTAGAAGAACTGAGTCTGATCTCTCTCGAGCAAAGCCGATTCATGGGGCAACTATATAATAGAAACGTTTGAGTTTTTGAATGGCTTCAACGACATACTACAACGGGACTCTTTGAAAGAGACCTTAATGATCACTGGAAAAACAACGGTCAAAAACCCAAGCATACAGCTCAAAGAACAACCTTAAGTCAGCAGTTCTTTCCGTATTTCATAGTCAGCATATGGAGTAGACTCCCTTCCGACGTTGTCGGTGCGAGGTCAGTCAACGCGTTTGAAAATAGTCTTGACATACAATGGAAGAGACATCCTCCACAGCTAAGAACTCTTCCTTCAAAAGTCGCAAAATCTTAACGGCCAGAGCTTCCGAGGCCGCCTTGATGCGTCTTCTTCTTCTCCTCTCTTCCGCTCCAACTACACAGTTTGACATCTTTAAGCCCCGCATATTAGCGGCTATTGATGGTGCTTGCGTGCATTCATGATCGTCTCTATGGCTGAGATTCTTCCCCCCTCCCTCTGTTTTTTCTTCTCTCTTCCCCAGTCCTCTATATCTTACTAACATAATGACAATAGCTCATAGAGGGCCGGGGCCTAAGTTCCGGTGCCTCTTTGGGAATGGGCCTATCGGCTCATCTACTGCCGCCTATCGAATCTAATCTACTTCTTTAACTTTATCATCCTCTTGACGCAGCACTCGGAGTACTCACAGGTATACTTTTCAGCTTTGAATTTATCCTCAAGATCTCAGCTAGTTCTTCTGGCAACTGAGGATATACCCAAAAGTCACACGGTGCGAGGTTAGGACTGCAAGGTGGATGGTCAATGAGTCACAGCTTGTTTTCCACCACAAACTGGTGAGTTGTGTTCTAAAGATTTTCTGAGATGGGGTTTTAAAGGGAACATGACCTTACCAGAAGGACAAATTCAGAGCTGAAACGAAAACCTGCTGACTACTCTGAGTGCTTTGTCAAGTGGACGACACGGCTCCAGAAGTACTTAAGCTTTGGCTGGGAATTCTCCAGAAGTACGTAAGCTTTGAAAGAAAGTAAACTGTATTTATAGTGTGTGGTTCAACGGATAAGTATCTCCATTAACGTTGTTTTTAGTACCCTGTTACCAATACTTATTAAAAGTTCTACGTAGCAGCCGTCAGAACGAAGATGAATAAAGTGTTCATAAACTCATATTTACTGAAAATATGCGATGAACGTTCTCAACAATACAACTTTCAAGTTATAGAAAGCTGTTAACAAAGTTTCAACAAACATAATTTCTTATCAAATGACACCTTCAAATCCGTTCATTTAAACACCCTTCAAATCCGTTCATGTAAACATTTAGAGCTACCTCAAACAAAAATGAAAAACAATCTACACTATATAATATTGTACATAGAGTGCCTATTTCTAAGTTTATACATGTATATACTGTATAACTATACAATATTTATACGTGTTTATAATTTTTTCTAAGTACCTTTCACCTACTGTATTTTCTGCACAACTTTTTATAGGAAGAGCTACACTTTGAAGACCAGCTAACTTGAATTATTATTGATGCGTATTATTATAACTTCAATATTAATCGTATTGACATTTATTTTTCAGCGCCTTTCCGCCAAAATTAGTTAGTTCGTGAAATTTAGATATGCATAGTTCTTTTAACTTATCATTGCTCCTGCTACTCAGCTCGCGGTCTTTAATTTTGCCTACTGATTTCTTCGTGTGTTGAAATGCCCTGCTTGCTGTTGCTAGATTCTTGTGTCTACAGTGCCGGTAAAAAGAAAATCTTTACACCTCAATGGCATGACACGAGAAATGTGAGTTAGTATTTCGTTTGTCCTACTCGACATAATAAAGCGAGAAGATGTTAGTGATGATTCATTCCTTCCACCCACTCACAGCAAACGTCGATCAGCGAGGGTTGTGTGCTGCTGCAGTGAGGTCGATAGTGGGTCACTCTTGCTGGCGTGTTGTTTTTTTAAAAGTTTGAATTCGTAGAACTTTACACCTACTGCACACAATGGGTCAAAAAATGCTTCAATTGAAGGAGTAAACCCTTACGCTAACTATGCTAGAAAAGGGAGACTCTGTGATTGCCGCAACCAAAGGTCTGGGGATGTTAAGAGAGACAGTCTATCAGCTGAAGCGGTCGGGGATAAAATGACTAACAGGGACGGTACCACAAAAGAAGTCAGACTCTGGCACACCTAAGAAAACTATAGTGAGAACAAATAAGTTTCTGAAGCGTGATGTTATCCGAACTTATAAGAAAGAAAAAATAATACGTCGGCAAGAGCAACCCACTATCAACCTCACTGCAGCAGCACACAGTCCTCGCTAAGGGTTGGGTGGGTGATTTACGTTTGCTATGAGTGGGCGGAGGGAATGCATCATCAGTAACATCTTCTCGCTTCATTATGTCGGGTAGGGCAAACGAAATACTAACTCACATTTGTCGTGTCTTGCCATTGAAGTGTAAAGATATTTTTGCTGGCACTGTATATTTAAATTTCATAGCTGACGAAGATGCAATACGAGAGCTATACCGCTTAGTGATATAACCCTGTACTGTAGAATTAAGCTGGTGCGTTGCTGCATAATTGGCATTACTCCTTCAATTTTTTTCCCAGAACAAAAGATGTGGATGGAGGCGTCATCCACCCGCGTTCTATAGATGCACTTTATGTTCTCTATGAATCCGGAAGATTGAACTTTATTTTCGTGACAGAGCCTGATCTACCGCACTGTCTACAAGACGAGAAATATTTGATTAGTGAAGTCGCCAGGTGAAACACATTCGTAGCGGAATTACTACCCGGGAATTCTTTGCACATATTTTTGACGGCTGGGAATTCTAGATTGAAACTACCGAAGTCGTAAGCTTTCCTCAATTTTTTTTTTTTTCTATATCTACCGGCTATAGTACCATGCATTGTACGGTACGTATTATGTCCCAGCGTCGCGCAGAAGATCGGTACCGTGAAACTGTCTCAACGCAGCATCTGTCAATCATTCCCTATATAATTTACGTGACATCTTTATGCATTCTTGATTAGGTAATACCCCTCAGAGAAAGATGCGTAATAATTGTTTAATACTTAAGAACTTCTACTGTTCACGAGAATCGCCAAATGATTCATTTCATCAACCTTAAAAAATACACATATGTACAGTAAGAGCAAACTACGAAGGCCAAAGTGACTTTACCTACATTACATTTCAGCATTTGTCAGTCATCTCTGGAATGTTTGTATCTTATTTTACGTTGCAGCAGCATCCTAAATGGTCGGTAATGCACGTCGGATGGGATAACATCAAGGCCCAAGTAAATAAGAACGACATGGAAGCTGCATCGGTTACGTAGTACAGTCTCACAGAGGACCTTAACACGGAACACAAGTGGACATTGTCCGCAGTAATTACAAGGAATTGAATACAAATCAAAGAATGTACTCTATTCCCCTCGTCATAAGACGCACGTTTTTCCTGAAAATTTTCCTCCAAGATCATACTGTGTCTTGACACTTACAATATACCCTGTGCGGCATATAGCTGAGCGAAAGCGTTCATCCGCGCCCGGGGGTTGGAGATGCTCAACTTGCGCCTTTTTCCTGTCAGTAGCGCACTGTCCACTCTGAGACCTACCGGCAGAAAAGCAGAGACAAAAATCATTGACAATTTAAAACACGCTAGTGGCGCCCGAGCCTGTGTTAGACCACAGGAATAGTTCGGCGCGATATAGATAGTGTATCCCTGATGTGCAACTACTACTACTACTACTACTTGACACTTGCCGATCAGGAGTATTTTTCTGTTACCAAACTGCATAGCTATGTAATGATAGAGCGCGATTTACCACTTGTAGCGTCTTATGACGTAGGAAATGCAGTACTCCTTCCTTTTACTGCGCCAGTTGGCTCACACTTAGAGTCTGTTGTTCAGTTCTGATCGTCATATCCCTGTAGAGATATTGACAACATAGAACGAATCCAAAGGAAGGCACTAAACTTAATACCCCAGCTGCGTTTGAAGCCACACAAATTTCCCCTTCAGGAGCTTGGTCTCATCTCTTTTCAACCGAAGCAATGCAGGGAGCAACTTATGGAAACGTTCAAGGCATCCTGGCAGTAGGACTCGTCGGTAGAGGACGTGACGAAACGCTGGACAAAAACTCGAAAATCAACACCGAGAGTTGCGCAGGTTCAGGTGCTGTATTTCATACTACCAAAGTAAACGCTGGGAATAAACTTTCATCGGAAACTGTAGGAAGATAGAGGGTTAACAATTCCATAAATTATCTAGACAAGTACCGGGAGCCTCAATTTCGAACTCCTCCTCACTGACTCAATAAACTCTTGCCCGTGCTCATACGATGTCGTTATCTTATCAAGGGCACGAGCTTTTTCACAGCGTACTCAAACTGCACAATATACAAGTGGTGTTGCCATTCATATTATTCATACTATGCTGTTACCTCAAATAGGCACGCGACTTATACACAATTATTAACAATAGCTTAGGTGCATCATGCCATCTGCTTAACAATATCGGATATCAGCACCATGATTGCATCAGCGAGCTCGTTAGCAACATTTGCAGGTATACAACGGGCGTTGTAATCTAAAGAGAAAAGCAACTGATCACTAAAAGTCTGTAAAGCGAAAACGAAGGTACTATTGAAGCGATGGAATGAAGTGTGACGAGCGAGCGATACCAACTGGGCATGTTCTCCTCCCCCCTTTACTATCGAAGAAACATCTCCCATGTTTGTGATGCTGTACCAAAAGTGCGGGTCAGGAGGCGGTGAAGAGAAGAACTCATCCATGTTAGAGTAGCTGGTGCCTTTTCGGACATCAAGAAAGAGGGATTCGTCAAAGGAGCGGAGGTGCGTGATGTGGTCCAACATGTTCGTTTGAATGTCACTGGCGTACTCCAGAAACTGACTGAAGCTGTCCGATGCCGTGTCTGTGATGAGGCTGATGGACCCATAGTGACAACCAAGAGCACGGCTCGCGTCACCTCTCCAATATCTCCGTAAGTTGACTGCAGTGTATGAGCAGATATCAAAGAGTCTTTGTTTTACGCCGCGCTTCTTGAGCATTTCCACTAGCGAGACGTTTATTAGGGCAATAAAGCCAGAATTGAGACTAATGTTTTCTGCCTTAAAGAAAGCTAAAAGTCTCTTTGTTTGGCTGCGCGTAAGCTGTCTCGTCAGGACGTGCGTTGCGTTAAACTGACACTCGGAAGTAAACAAAACTTCCGCCAGAAGCGGTCGAAACTCCGTGACTCGCTGAACGTCCCTTTCTATCATAGATTTCTCTCGAGGATGCGTATCCATGTAATGCCGTCTTTCATTGAGAAGCCTTAAGGTTTCTGCGC
>LQNS02278166.1:6910529-6921742 GCA_001587735.2 Parhyale hawaiensis | reverse complement strand
CTGCTCCGTACAGTCCACATGTGTCCCCTCTATCACTGCATTCAGCATCTTAATGAACTGGTCACATACTTTGAGCGACGTGAAGCCATCCGTGATGGCGTGGTGGAATGTTAGCAAAAGTGTTGACGCGGAATTGAAATTAGGACAGTCACTGGAGGCTTCGCTGCTGTTGCTGTTGGGAGGATGAGAGAACCACACGGCTCGCCACAGAGGCCCTGACGATGAATTGAATGACTTTGAGATCTGTTCTTGTACTTCAGCAGTCACATCGGCATCTCGCATTACCTGTAAATCAAGCTTACGTTTTTAAGCGCTCTTCATCACTGGGTAGTATACAAAATGTATAAATGAAATCGCATCCTATACCGAAGCAACTACGGCACTGTACTCTCTCCCTGCAAAGCCGTAGATACAACAATATATGATGCTTCGTGGTTCAAAGCGGTAGAGAGCTAAATGACGAAAATAATTACACATGACTATTGTTTTAGGAGTGTTGTGTTGAGATATTATATGTAAGCATTTTGTTTACAGAGAACAATGCATAGAGAAATGATGCCCATTTGCCAATGTTTTTAGTTTTCAAAGACAATTGTTTGGTCGAAAAGATGGCGGATTTCATTTTTTTAGCTTTCGTCACTTTTAAATCATTCTAAGGGGATTAATTGTGGAATGCCAAGGGTATAAAATGGAGCATTTTCGACATCATTTGCTTCTTCATTTAAGCGAGGCGTTAACACCGCCGAAGCTTGTGGTGAGTCGTGAGAAATGTGACGCGTATGGAAAAGAAGTAATGCCTCAAAATAACGCCCGCTGTTGGCTTTCGGGTCTTAGAAGGGAATTTTGAGCTGAAGGACGAGTCACACATCGGTTGACCAAATAATTTGAGATGGGCAAACAGTCCTAGTTGCTTGTAAAAGTTCTTGTCAGATGAACAGGGACTTGGCGGAGGTACTAATTACCATCAAAAAACTGTACTAAACTGTCTTCGCTCATATATTGGCAAGGTTCAGCAACTAGGCGCCTGGGTGCCAAACTCTTTGAGCGTAAATAGCAGAGCGCAGCCTTCCACGATTTTTGCTAGTTTGCTCGCCCGACATCGCTCAACACAGTATCGGAAACAGTGTTTGCTTTGCTGCATTGTCGCTGGCGATGATAAATGGTGTCTACGTCAATATGAAGCATCGTGAAACATGGCTCACCCCCAATAGACCATCGACTACACGAATAAAGCAAGATCATCATATTCGAATGACCATGTTGTGTAATTCATGGGACTAGAAAGGCAGATTCTCTTACAAAGTGCTTGAGCAAAATCAAACTAGACATGGGAGCTCTACGTTCAACGACTACCCTGGATCAACGAAGTAATTCAGCAAAAAAGACAGAATTGAAAAAAATGGTTATCTTCTGCAACATGACAACGCCCGTTCGCACATCGCTATTATGACCAAGCCCACCGTCTGGTTTTCATCTGTAAATTTTCTAACACATTGCACGGTGCATCGTTTAGTAATGATTTTGAGTTAAGCGCTTTTTTGGACGAAAACTTTGCGCTAAATGGGGTGATTTTTATCACTGAGTCGTTGAAAATTTATTGAACGATATGAGAAAGTCTCTAATAAAAGGGGAAATTACATTGTTGATTAATTATTTAGGAATTTTACTTTATAAAATTTTACCCTTAAATATGGAGAAAACTCTCGCGACTTATTCTTCGGCCCAAGAAAACGTGTCTTGTTCCGCTATATCACGTAATAAAACATGCTTACATGAGCCACAATCAACATCAAATCACAGTTGGTTTAATATGGCTTATAAATCGCGCGTGCGGTTGTCCAAATGAATACGTACAGTTGTTAGACATTTTGCCCTACATCCATGTAAGCAAATTGGAACAGAAACCAAGAACATTAATGGGTTAGACTCAAACAGGAAGCAAAGAGCGTAATGGGAAGACTCAATGGAACTAAAATGAAACTTAGCAGTGACCACACGTAGCCGAATGACGTCACACCGACAAGTCGAAGTATTTGAGGATGAAATCTCAGGCCTTCGTAGGTTGGGCTCTTAATCGTAACCGAAAACATAAGCAGTGTTATATTCTTTACACGAGAGAAGCCATGATAAGAACGGTTATTTTTCAAGCCCTCTGTACTTGACGACAACTATTTTACCGTGTTTTGTGCAGTACGGGTATAGCTGACTAGTCAGAAGTGGGAGGTTGAATGGACTAAGTCGAAAAAACACGGGAATATGTTTATATATGTTTCATGAAAACCACTGTGCACACTTATACTTCACCTTTATTCCGAAGTGAAGTCTCTTTTTCAATTTAGTCCCGCGGTATGGACGGGTCTGGAATCCGGATGGAGAACACGACACTTTCAAACGCGGTCGGAGGTGACGTTAATAAATAACTATTGATTTATGGTTGAATTAGTATACGTTGTCTTCGTTTATTTATGTGCTTGAGGGTTGAAATGTGCAATTGGTGACGATTTTCTTGGCGAAATTACTGAAAACTCATAGGCTGCTCAGCCGTTTCTTTCGTCGATGTGACGTCATTTATGGCGTCACCTTTCGATGCCAGCTTTATGTAAGTCCTCCCATTACGCTCTTTGCTTCGTGGTCATAAAGACTATAATTATTGTCTATTCAGAAAAAAATGGCATCCGGCATGAAGCTATGACGTCACAGATCCCGACCAGTATATATTACTGACTTAGACACGCGCTTAATAACATCATTTCTAAGTGGTTGCAACATTTACATAAACGTAGTGTGGCATTTGATTCAATGAGAGGTGGAGAAATAGCTAGTGGTAAAATGTTTACTGCTTTGTCAATTACGTGGAAGTGTCAATTCATTTTCTGAAACCACGGATTTAACACCTGCACCGCATTTTAACTGTTTGGAAACTTCAGCTCTCGAATCTGTATTGTGATCATTAGCGGATTCAGGAAGTGGAAGGGGTGGTTATTCAATGCAACTATGCTTTCAAGGACACTCAAGCTTCAGCAATTGGCATACGAAACACATTACATGAAATAAGACTTTTTTCATGAGCTGAACCCATTTCCTCTGCCATGTCCCTGTTTTACTTTGCATTCGTTTTGTTCATTTTTGGCTGAAAATTTACCTATGTGTCGAGAAACATCGCCTACTACAACACGCAGGCTGCAGCCCCTGCCTCCACAACCTGGTGGCTGGCGCCTGTAAAGTCGCGTGTCCACATCAACTTTCATTGGCGCTATCAGCCTGGAGCCAACTCAAATTATTCGATTGCGTAGTCGTGTTCGTGACTTCGGCATGACCTCTGTGAACGTTGTATTCTCCTTCCTAAAGTATAAATGTTTGTGAATTTAAACTGCTCAACATAGGAGCAACAGTTGAAAGTTCATCATTAGTACTTGCTACGGGGCAAAAATTGACATAGCGGCTGCAATGGATGGGTAGAGGTTATAAGAGGCGGCTAGAGGTCATACGATTTGAATAGAGGTTATAAGAGGTTAAAAAGGTGGACATTGGTTTCCAGGTGGTTAGAGGTTTAGAGGTTAGAGGCAGTTAGAGGTTTTCAGATGTGCCCATGGGTAAAGGTCACAAGAAGAAGGTCACAAGGAGAGTAGAAGTAATATGAGATGGGTAGAGGTTATAGTACTTTGGTGCTGCAGGTCCACTGTTCTCGTGGGACAACCGTAAATCTCCACGACCGGCTCTTGTTTTGCTACTCTTAAGAGTCGTAGAGATGATAAGGACGCCATCAAATTATTCTATGCAGCCCGTTGGTGGTACAAGTGATATTTGCCGTCACATGGGTAATGGTGACATGGCGTACGTACGTATACATATAACTCTCAACGTTTACGGGTCGCGACTTTTACGAGTCTCGACTTGTACGCTCTCTACTTTTACGAACGTAATTTCGCGGACCTATCTCAAATTTTACAAAAAGTGTTCCCTACTCTCTAATATTGCGATTTATCGAGTATATTAAGCGCTTTTGATGAGTAATGTATTGTTTATTGTATAACACCAATTTATTAAGTAATTAATACATGTGCTATCGATTGCTTTTTTATATATTTCCTTGATACTGTTGTAGAATGACGAAAAATTTCTTCCTGCTAACTTAACATAGTCCATGCTTGAAAGAATTTATTCTACGTTATTGAGGCCCAATGTTGCAAACTTAGCATTTGTAAAGCCAGATTTACCATTATTGTTACCAACCTTTCACTCAATGGAAAATAGGGTCAATATCGTTTCATTAATAATATGTAGGCATTGTACCAGTAACTGTCAACAGAACAGATACTAATTTCCTCTTATGTTATTGTTTAGTATTATTTAGTATTTATGTTAGCATTTAGGTAAGACAGCCTCGGAGTGCTGTTGGACACAGCATCCATATTAGAAGTATGTAAATGGGATTTATTTATTATCTATTTTCGGAAATTTAGGTGTTAACAGCTAGCAGGAAAATCAGCATCGGAAAAGAGTACTTAGCTGTTTCTTGGCATTTTTATCTTTTAGTTCTTAGTAGTTAGTGCAATAATGGAGAATTGCTCTATTATTCACGTCCATTGGAAGCTTGAAGTGAACTTGTCTAGTTTAGCCATGGGTGTGCACATGATCATTAGAGCCCGGATTTATATGCCCTAACCCCTTAAAAGCTATAACGCCTATAAGAGCATAGAAAAAATATGCTTTATAGGCATTTGACTATTTTGCATATAAAGCATATACACGCCTATTGAAGCATAGATGTTGTGACAATTGCCTAGAAATATATAGCAATAACATCCCATTTTGAAATATATTTATAGCTGCGATAATAAATTACACAGATATTAAATATTAGTGTTTACTTTGTGGAAAACACAAATCTTTCAAGTATACCCTGTTTCCATATTCTATGACATGAAATCATTTTTTGTGAACCGTTTTCTTTCGTATTCCAATCTAGCATGTCATTCTGGTACAAGTGCTCGAGTTGCAGACATCAGGTATGCCTGTACATACGTACAGGTAGATAATTAATATATTTTCTGTATTATTTGTTACTAAATTGCTTCCAGAATTCATTCTTAACAAAATTTTTCTCGATTTCATTGTTATCTAGTTATCTATGCCTGCGTTAATCTGTAGTTGTAGAAATTCTTATATATGTTCTCTATTGATGCCCTGATAAATATATTAAAAATGTTTTTTATAATGAATCTTGTTTCATTACTAGTTTAAAAAACAAAATAACCTAGATCCCTATAAAACTTTTTACTTGTTTTTTCCTGTAACTATAATGGAAAACGGTTTCACAGAGGATTAATTTCTCTATTAATAAGAGCATATAAAGCATAAAAAAGAGGGTATAAGAGCATATTTTATGGCGCTATTTTGCCTAGACTTTTACAGCTATTTCGCCTATTTTTAAGGGCATAGAAATCCGGGCTCTAGTGATCATGTTGAAGTGAAGGAGTGCCAACATGCGTATCCAGTATATTGTGTTGCTGTAATAGAAGGATTCTTCATCCTGATTGTACAATAACGCTAGCACTGCAGAATTTTTTAACCAAAAATGACAGTCGAGATGCAAAGTCGAGGAAACTGTAGGAAGCTGCGCATACAGTGCCAGGTAAAACTATACCGACATTCCAAAAACTGAACAATAAAAATTACACAAGTAATAAATTATTCACAAGGTCTTAATAGCTGTTTCATAATCGCACATCAAAAGCCATCAGTGTTTTCAAAAACCTAAACTTTGTTTCAATCCAATGCATGCTGACTAATTGCATCTCTCAAGGAATGTAATATTACTTAAATGAAGAAATTAAGTAGCTTAGGTTTTTACCCTAATAGTTTTTTTTTTTATCAAAAAAGCGCTAACACAGACGCTGTGAAGAATTTGCAGGTAATAGACCCACCTACTGAAATAATTTTGGTTTGCCCGTAATTTGATCGGAGCATAGCATTAAAACAAACTGTTACTCAGAAGTTTAATTGATGCAAAATTATAACAAGCAAAATGCTTCTATTGATGTTTCGTCATGTGCTCACAAAATATAAAGAAGAAATTAGCACTGTAAAAATTTTGAATAGTGCAGGAAAATTGTTGTGAACGAATGAAAACGCTGAATTTATATTACCCTTAAACAGCTCTAAAGATTTAAATGTTTAGCATAAGTCCTTGTGTTATGATAAAATTTCATTGATATGTAACTTAAAACGTAGTTTTTCTTGTAAAATATTGCTCTCGTTTTTTGCTGTATCAGGAGATTTAGCATTTTTTTTACATTTTTCTTCGAGAATCCAGCAGGAAAACCCAGATTTCACTTAGCAACACAAAATGTGGCCTTATCTCGACTTTTACGAACGTATCTCGAGTATTACGATTTCATCCGGTCCCAATCTCTCGTAAGAGTCGAGAGTGAAATGCGCTGGATATCACTGCAAACAGTGCTTCCCTGAACCGAAGGGCAATATCTGGCAGTCCATTTAAAGGTTATACAAAGTCAACTTGACTGCACTCTCCTCAGAGAAACTCACACGCACTGGTTTGTACTGCAGATATAGGCCAACTGGCCTCATAGGAGTTAGTACAGCTGCATTTGACCAAGGGTCGGTATGAACTATGGTCCAATCGACGGAAGGATCAACGACCCGCTACCCCAAACTTCCCATTTCTGGGCAAGGTAAGTGCCCAAAAACAATCTACAGCATTACATGCATCTGTGGAATACTGAATTCAAAATATTTTCGTAGCTTGTCATTCCGCGGCTTCATGTACGACGGCATCCCTTACACCATCCATGCAGGAGAAGGAAGATTGATCTCTCGACTTTTGAACAACTTCTTTAAATTATGGCCCCTGAAGAAGTAAACGAGGAGACGACAAAATTGACCATCAATGAGAAGATAACAATATTGAATGGCTTAAAGCGAGGAAAAGAAAGCACCTGACATTGCTGAAAAAGTTCATTTGCAGAGTGCACAATAAGGCTATCAAGAAGAATGAAGGACGTATAAGAATATGTGCAAATAATGCTTCATCAAAGATGGCAGACAAGAACGTTTAAATGCGTAATCCAATAATGCACAAATTTGAACAATGCCTCAATGAACATTTTCAAAGGAATTTGTTCTTAAGGCCAGATTAGTACCACCATGACCGGAATGGGACTTTTTGTCGCCGATTTTTTGGTGCCGATGTTTTGATGCCGAATATTTTGGCGCCCAATATTTAGGTATAGTTCAGGTGAGGTTAGGTATGGTTTAGTTTGGTATGAATACGAAAAGTTAGAAAAAAAAACCGTTAGAACATTAGCGTGGTTTAGCCCACAGGCACGAGATGCATTAAATAAATAACTTTGGTCAATATAGTGATGATGTTAATGATGATGAAGTTGACGAGTGCATTTTACATATTGTGCGACTTTTTCAATGTTAGTTTTTAGATATTAACCTATAATAAAACGTTTTATAGTAATTTCATCTAGTCCATAAATCGTGTTTCAATTTCAATCAGCGCCAAAAGAAAAAAAAAATAAAATAAAAAGTACCGGACCCTACCATGACATTTGGAGTTTAATTATTTATCACTATTTCCTTCATAAGTTTTGGCACGTGGCTGTTGCAGGTGAACCATCATATTTCGATAGTCATTTTTTCCAACTGATAAGGTCAGGTCACTACCATACTAGGGGTAATAGGCTGAATTTACTGGTCGTCCGACTAGAAAAAGAAAAAAATCCCACTGTTTTTCAACCCGCCAACACTTATAATATTTTGTCTGATGAATTATTACTGCTATAAAAAACATTTACTCAACATAAGTAAAACACACAAACTTACCTACGGATCATCACAAAAATTTAATCAATTATATTTTATTAACATTACTAATAATTCCTGTAAATTTCATAAAGATCGATCCATAACTTTTTAAGTTATTGCGCTAATAAGCATAAAGTCGAACACAGCGACAAACAAACCAACAGATTGTAACAAAAATTTGATAATATACTCTTTGTAACATACCCAACAACTCATGTGAATTTCATGAAAATCCGTCAATTACTTTTTAAGTTATGGTACTAACCAAGAAGAGACACACATTGAAACAAACGTACGAAAAGATCTTCACCAAAAGTTAATTATCTGTTCCTGCTAGCATACCTAATAATCCATGTAAGTTTCGTTAAAATCCGTTCATAATTTTTTGAATTATATTGGTGACAGATAGACGAACCCGACGAAAACATAACCTCCTTGGCGGAGGCGTTAAGAAAATATTCTTCCAGAAGCTTTGCTCAGTGCCCCAAAACGCGAGGTTAAGCTAGCTGGTCCAGATACCAGTGGTGGTGGGCAGATCACCGTCTTAACCAGCACCTGTGCATACATAAAGTGATATCAAATAGTGCAGTGAAATGTAAATTTCGAAACTTAATATTCAGCACACAACTACGCTCACCTCAAGTTCAGTTTTCTCTTGATCCATTTCTTTGAACCACAGCTGGCCGTCCTTCTGTCTAATACACAACCGCAGGTGTGGACATGTTCTGCAGGAGAGGGCGACATTAGACACTAGCTGAAACTAAAATCAGGGCGCAAATAACTACAGGATGCTAGGAAAGTTCAGCTACCTTTCAGTGCTTGTGATCAACTTTAATATGGTTTTCCGTGACACTAACTGAAAATCTACTCTTTTCAAGCAATTTTCCTAGCAGTAAGTAGTGGTAGGGCGTTTGTATGTTATAGTGGAAGCATAAAAAATTGGGCAAATATGTTATACAGCACTTATTAGAAACCTATAAGGCAGGATTACTAAACTAAAATTTTATTAATTTGTTGATATAAAAAAATTATCTGTATATCGTCTGGCGTGATACCCTTTAATATGATCAACACACATCGAAATGATTGCTAAGTAGCATATTTATGTTATGTCTCTCAAAGTGCTTTAGCTCTTGTAGAAATAAAATAGCCATGGTATTTGGATTTAATTTTTGTACATTGTAAAAAACAGTCTTTACAGAAACGGCCGTTGTGTTCGCTTTGCCTATATTTCAGAAACACTGCTCAGTAACGGCTCCCTGTCCCCAAAGGCATAAGCTTGGACATAGACCTCACCATACATTGACTGGACACTGCCATCGGGCCTCTCGCAATTGGACCTGGAGGCCGATTTACGTAAGTGTTAATAAACTAAGTTTTAATAATCACAGTATCCTCAAACAAAGATTAATTTCTTCGTCGTGCCATAAGGAATGCGTTGCACAGCAGAAAATCTAAATTCACAATCATATATCTTCAGTATGCGATATATATCATACTTTCGGACACCAAAAATAATAGAAAATTCATCATAACTTCTAGGAATATTAAAATATTATAGAAAAAAATTGGCTCATAGATACTACATAGATACACGTAATGTTCTTCAATATCACATACAATTGACTTTTTTCCAATGACAGATTTGAAGCAATAACCTGAGAAATTTATGTATGTAGTGCTTTCGGGGCCCTATGAATCACGCAGACGAACCCAAAGGAGACGAAACTCCCAAAGAAAAAGAAAAATTCCTAACTAGTAAAAATAAATTCAAACTAGTATATAATCAAGTTCTAAATACTAAAAACAAGTTTTAACTGTGGAAACAAGTTCTAACTAGTGAAGACGATTTCTAACTAGTGAAACTATTTCTAGCTAGTGACATCTATGTATTTTCATCAGCTACAACTGGATTTCACTAGTTTCAGTTGGTTTTCACTAATTTCAGCTAGTTTTCCCTATTTTCAGCTAGTTTTCACAAGCTTTTATTTGTTTCAAAACTACCTAAGCTAACCTAGACTAACCTAACTTACCCTTACCTAACCTAACTTAACCTCCTTACCTAACTTTCTAACCTAAACTAACCTTACCTAACCTAACCCAACTTAACCCAACCTAATCTTTCTAAACTTACCTAATTTAACCAAACGTCACCTAACCTAACTTTACCTAATCGAACCTAACCAAACCTAACTTAATCAGCGATTCAGCGAGCAGCGCGGCGCGCCAGCTTGAACGCCGCTCAAACGCACACGATCTGCGTACACAAACACGCACACAAAGTGGTCGTGAACGACGATAGCGCACCCAGGAAGTTCCACATTCATCAATTTCTGAGGTTACTGCTTCAAATCCGTCATTGGAAAAATACTCAATTGTATGTAATATTAAAATACATTCCGTGTAGTATCTATGAGCCAATTTTTTCTATAAAACTTCACTATTCCTAGAAACTACGATGAATTTTCAATTATTCTTTGTGTCCGTGTATGATATACATAGCCTACTGAAGATACATGATTGTGAATTTAGATTCCCTGCTCTGCAAAACATTCTTTATGATACAACGAAGAAATCAATCTTTGTTTGAGGTCTCTGTGATTATTAGAACTCCTCTTATTAACACTTTCGAAAATTGGCCCATAGTTCCAATTGCGAGGGGCCCGATTGCAGTGTCCAATCAGTGTTTGGTGAAGTCTATGTTTTGGCTAAAGGCAAGTTCACACCAATGCCCTTTGAACTACGGATGAAGGACGCGAGTATCCTATAGTGAACTAAGACTCATTAAAGTATGTGTCATCAGCCTTCATCGCTACCAGCATCAGTTGAACTACGTACTACATGATATTTACCTGTGCACTCTGACGCTGGTAGCTACTTTGCATCATTCAGACAAACGGATTCAACCTGGTGCTTATTTATCTGCATTAACATTTATTACTTCGAGGGTCTAATTTCCGTCGATGCAGGAGTATGTTTCCTACGTAGAACAAGGACACAATAACAATGCACATCGACCTTGTGCCTGTTTAGCTGTATATATATATATATACGTATACACGCACAATTGTTTTGTGTGTAATTCCTTTTACTGGTATTTTTACCTGCACACAGCGATGCAAATAGGCACACATCCAAGGTTCAGCTTGATAACATCTGAACTGTGCCCCCCACTGATGCGTATTATTAACTTACTAGGCAGCCCGTGACCCGTTGGGTCACTAAAATGTATCCTAAGTATTACATATTCTTCTTCTCGATTCGTGGACTTGAAGTAGGTTATATCAGATTTTTTCAGGTACTAAAATACAGAGAGACAAATATTTTTTGGCCTAAAAGTACTACCAAGGTGTAGATGCATGGTGATATTCCTTTTA
>LQNS02278166.1:6840786-6854130 GCA_001587735.2 Parhyale hawaiensis | reverse complement strand
TATCTGTGGGTAATACTTTCGGTGAATTTAAGCATTCTTGACAAACTGAATCAAAACTGTAATTTTATATAACTAGAGCACTCTGAGAGGGCATACCACCGCCAAGCAAGGCAACGGTAAAGAAAAATTCAAATAGGTTCAGAAACTATTATTTCCTTTGTATCAGTACCAAAAACCGACATTTGTACCTTTTAACAATAACAACTTCTATAATATTTTTGAATATCCGTTCAGAATTTTTCGCGTTATGCAGCTAGCAAACATTTGACAAACATAGGTCTAACACACAAACGGACCAACCGATCATCACGAAAACTTATGTCTTAACATTTAAAATAATTTCTGTAAATTTAATTAAGATCCGTTCATGACTTCTCGAGTTGTTCTGCTATACCATAAAATCAAACACAGAGGCAAACAGAAAACGGACAAACAAATTATCACAAAAATTTGATCATTTACTCTTCGCAATATAGTTAGCAGCTCGTGTAAGTTTCATGAAAATCCGCAGTAGCAGCAGGCTAAAGCGTCTGACTTTGACCCTCAAGGCCGCTGGTTCGTGCCTCGTTCCAATCTGGGCAACGTCTTCACAGCGCTTGATGTGATCGGTCAGCATCCGGTCTGCTTACTGCTGTGGGCATACTGACCTTCCCGTGCAATGGGGAGGGTTGGGGGAATCGCAGATATTGCCGCATGAGGTCTTCTGCCACTGGCGCCTTAGTTCTACACAATCTATGGTCGACTGCAGCCGTATACTCCTCTGGGGCGTGTTGGTCTATATCTGCAGCACAAACCAGTGCATGCGGGTTTCCCAGTTGGGGTACGGTCAAGTTGAATTTACCTCTATAACTTTTTTAGTTATGACACATAAAAGTGGCACACCACTAACAAAAAAGAGGCAGACTGACAAACAAATAAGCGGGGGAGTGGATCTTCACCAAGAGTTAAATTATCTGTTTCTCCTGACATGCCTAACAATCCCTGCAAATTTTGTAAAGTTCCGTTCATAACTTTTTTAGGTATCTTGGTGACCGACAAACAAACACGATGCAAACATAACCTCCTTGGCTGAGGTAATAAAGTGTCCGAACGACAGCCGGCAGTCAGTGGAGTCCAACACGGTACTGCGTTTGGTCCAGTACTCTTCCTTATATCACCCACGGTAGCAGTGAACCTTGCGTGCTGCATAGTTGTGTTGTAGATCCCGGAAGTGAACCCCGAGCCTGGTGAACTATCTCTGTGGCGATCGGCGCGTTGAATCGGCACACTTGCTTTGTGTGCATAGCTACCGTGCGGGTAATTACTTTAGGATAGGGGGTGCAGGTCGTTGCACCTTCCGCTATTGCGCCATAGTTCTTAGCGACCCGTGGTGGGCGGCAGCTGTACTTACTCCTCTTGGGTCAGTTGGCCTATGTCTGCCGCACGAACCAGTATGTGCGAGTTTCACAAAGGAGGGTGCAGTCAAAGTTGACTTTACCTTTATCATGATAAATGACATGGAGCACTAATGCAAGTTTGCCATTCCCACTTCGTTTGCAGACGATACACGATTACAAACAGCGGTACAGTCATTGACAGACGCACGGATTGTGCAGTTAGATTTAAGTAACATTTTTCGCTGGTTATTGGACATCAGCATCACCTTCAATGAAACAAATACAACCTGTTACGATGTGGGAAAAACTCTTCCCTTAATGCATCGACATCCTACACGACGAGTGATGGGCGCGAAATCCGAAGAAAGAAAATTTTAAGACATCTTGGAGAGAAAATGCAAGATAATGCCACATTTGAGAATTACGTTGCTAGAGTTGATCGCATACGCAAGAAACAGAGCGGATGGGTGCTTCGAGCTCTCTCTTCATGAAAAACACTTTCACTTTGTGGAAACAACTGGTATTGTCGAGGATAGGATACTGTTCACTTTTTGGAAACCAACCACATAGATAGACCTACTGTAATGCGCCTCGAGGCTATTCAGAGATAATTCACTGCTAAATTTTGAGGCATGCAAGACTTCACTTATCGCGAATGACTTGCCCACCTTCAAGCGTACTCAGTTCGACAGCTATTCAAGCGCTTCACGATCATATATATTTGGAAAAGTCTAGGAGGAATTACTATCAATGTCAATGGGCGGATCCTTGTTAAATTATAGTCAGACCGAATTGGTCAGACTTGTCAAATGTGAATTCCGATCACAAATGGTGGTGATACAATAGACAAAAAGTATTCTAATAGTTTCACTGTTCGAGGTGCGAGGTTGTTCAACAAAATGCCGCGTCACATTTGGGGCGCCACCGGTATTGAAGTTGTGAAATTTAAAGACTTACTGGGCGCATACTTGCTGAAAGTGCCAGCCAAACCAGCTGTACGCGGCTACGTGCAGTGTGGGGAAAACTCGCTGCAAACCCTCCCGCTGGTCAAAGAATGCAACGTCACCTCTGCACAGGATGGGCGGTGTGGGTAACTCCGCCTGGACCTTATCCAAAGAATCACAAGAACATTATACAAACTGTACAAAAAACATTTGTTTGCCACCTCATATTAAATAAGCCCGGAAGCTTTTGTTGCCGAGCCTTTGTTTATTCGCTGACTGATCAGTTCGACAAACGAGCTAAGGTTAAGAAGCACAAAATTGCATGTTGCAAAATTACGTAAATCGGTCGATCCCACAAACGTGCGCGAGGTCGACCACCTGAACCGCCTGCCAACAATGCGCGAGGTTGTCTGCTGCAGTTAGTGCAGTAAAGCCATGCAAAGCAAGTTTTTATTCGTTGTGCTGTTCAATTGCATCCTTAAATTTGCTGGTTCTTTTGAGTTCCAGAAATCTGGAGCCACAATCTGGAGGCGTGTGATAAAATAAATGAAGTATCGACGGCAGCGAATTACAACAAAAACATAAATATGCTGGCTCACTACATGAGTTGAGAATGAGTACTACACGACCACTGACAAATCTCTTCCGCCAAATAAAAACACAAACTTTTACGAAAAAAAGGACGAACTTTTCCAGAACCGATGCATTTACGATAAAATTAAAACGAAAGAGATATCACCGCAGAAAGAAAAATCTGCTTGCGTAATCATCAGACTTAAGTGTATTTAAAATTCTCCCATTTTATTACGCACTAGCATGAAATGACGCTGTGTTCTTTTTCATGACTGGAGCCTAAGTAAACTCGAGATAAGCGAAGTTAATGTTGCTGAAGCGAAGCATCAGCAGCGTCCTCCACGAAGCACGTAAATGGAAGTCTATATGAGGCGGTTCTGTCTCAGAGCCGCTGGTGCGAAATAAGGTCTAGTCACCATGCATATTCCCATGCCGTAGAAGTATGCATTGCGACCCCAAATTTTTTTGCTATACAGCACAATATATTTTTAAAAATACCCAACGAACCCCAGGCCGCATTAAACTTGGTCAAATAAATCAGCATTTCTGACATTGCCTAAACTTCACCAATTGGCCTCTGTCAGAGTTGGACGAATAAGCAAATAAGCGGACATGTATCTACTATCAACTTTTCCCAGAAGTATATACTCACTCGTAGTCGAGACGACATTTAGCTGACGACTGAAATTTCCAAGTGAGTTTGATAGCAAATAGATTAAACTTCAATAAATTCTTTTCCACTCATCAGAGAAACATCAAAGAGAAAGGAAACCATTCCCGGCGATGCAAGAAATGTATTCATTAGCAAGAAACAAAAATTCTTAGCTAGATATCAACTATGGATGACGATAATTGAATCTTAAGACACCAAAATGACCGAAAATTAAATAAAATAAATTTTGCAATTTACCATGCATTGGCCTGCGTCCATATATGTGTGCTTTTTCCAATATTTAGATGCATTCCTTGCGTCTCCAAAAAAAGTATTTTCTTTCGGGTCGCTATATCAACCGGAAAAAGATTTTATCGATGTTTTTTCAATTGGCCATCAGCCTCACTTGCGAGGAGAGGCCAGTCAAGCGTTGTGTGGTTTATAACTCACTCATTTAAAAATATTACACATGGTGACTTCTCCTATTTCCTCAGCTCTGCACGCGTAGTCTATAAAAACTGTTAACTTTTTGCTCAGAATGAGATTTATTTACCATTAAATGACCTTTAAAATTCTTCTGCTGCAGTGAAACGAACTCCCGAAAACAAGTCAACTGAAAAACAATAATTATTCAAATAATGAATGTATTTTATAGGATGTAGCCAGCCACGTGTAAAAATGAAATTGAAAATTGATATGACAGAGTTTGAAAGGCGTACAACGTGGAACAGCCATGAAGTGAGAGCTGCTGCATCAACTTATGTTCTAAGATGTATATGAAAAAGTGTATATACTTGTATGCATCTGCGCTGCAATGCAGGTAATATTTTACTTCGTTCCTTGAAGCGCTGCTTGTACTCAGGGTCCGCCTCGTGTGATAGGAAATTCCCCAGATTTTCTGAATGCAGTCGGCGGCGCGCGAGCTCAGCTGCTGCTTTAAATTCGGTCTTAGCTGGCCGACAATTGCGGGGCTCGAGAGTAAATAAAAAGTGCGTTATCTGCTCGTCTGCACGAGAGTCAGATGAACGAGTTGTATAGAGCTTGGCTGGTCATCTATGCCAAATGTTGTAAACGTTCGCCGACCAAAGTTTTCTAAATCTTGATTAAATATACTTTGTTGATCTCCAAAGTTTACCATTTTCAGATATTTAAATAATGGACGTCTAGTTAATATTAACTGTGAACAAAATGGCTATAATTTCCTTTAGTGCTACAATGTTGTTGTGTCTGCAACTATGACAAGGACAGTCGTCTGAACAGAGCTCGCAGTCATTTGACCATCAGACCATCGCATCGTGTGAACAGGGCAGCAATATTCTGTGCCGAATATTCCGCCCATTAGTCCGCGTTTCCTCCGCTTTTTTTTTCCAGCTTTTGACTTATGTGTGAATTTGCCTTTAATCCTTGCGCGCTGACAAGCGACCGAGACGATAAGTTTTGCAATAGCTAGGATACGGAGCGCAGTTCTCCGGCACTGCGCCACGACAGCAGGGGACTCGAAATTTCCTTATTACGACAGACATGAAGACGACCTGTGATCAGAGACGTGCTCGAAGAGCGTCTACAGAACAGCTTCGTGCATGGGAATAACCACACCGACTGAAGGGCCGTATGCTACACACACACACACTTAGCGTGCGGACCTGGGCACTCATTGGCACTTGCATTGTTTCGACTGCCCGCCGCTACAGCTGCCCAAACGTCCTCAAGCAGAAATACGTAGAAAATAAAAAGTTTCTTTTATTTTATATTCGTTCTATCGCACTTGACATCGAATGACATTAGACAGCCCCTGAATAGCAAAGTAGCAGAATGCGCTATGTTTCACTTATTTCCTTGCAAGTTACACGGCCGTGTGAAGAACCTGACGGCACACACGACGTTATCACACCGCCACTGCTCACTCCACCGCCACACTTCGTCCCTCAGCACCACACACACACAACTGCAGCACAGCCACTGGCTACGTAAAGTACTCGTAACACGAGTACGGCGAGTGCCCGCAGCGGCTGCTGCCTCTACACGTGATCTTTTCTTCCACTTGACGCGGCCGCTCCGTCTTACGCCGCCTCAGAGATATGCCACAACAGCGCCCATGATGGATGGGATCCCATGAAGCCAGTTCTGGTTTGCTGTCCTTGAATCGCAGCCACGGCGGTGATGAGTTGCATTATCTGCCCGGCAGGTTCACCATCACAATGCTCCCTCCTCACAGGTAAATATCTCATCGAGTCCCAAGGTTTACCGATTGTGTGAAGATCAGTTTACATAAGTCTGCATATTTGCAACAGACTCAATGATAAAAAAATTTCACTGAAAGTTCTGCATGAGAGAGACCAATAAAGTTTCAGTTCTCTGGTTGAATCAAGTTTTGCCAGGTTTTGTAAAACGCTATGCAGGAGGAGAAATGCATGCAAAAATATAGTTAATGGGATTCTTTGAGCAAAACTTGTCGGCAACATCCGATCTACGATCCAGTGAGCCTATACTTGGACTACCTGGCTGCCAACTACCATGAGGTGACGTTGGGTGAAGGTGGCACTTATGGCTGAACTAACACAAGGTTAAGCGTCGCGTAACAATGTCAAACAAACGCGACACAAGTTATAACGTCACACATTTGTTTATGTCACGTGGTCGGGTAACCTTGCGTTACTCAAGCCATGGGTAGCTCTTATACGTCTGAGTGAAGCCTTTCATCGCTCTCATTCTCGATGTTTAATCACTTAATCTTAATGCTGTAGTCACTCATCGTTTTTTTTTTACTTAAAACTGATCACTATGTTATGAGAATGGCAGTACAAGCTTTTGGAAACAGATGAAAACAGTAATGTACATTTATACATACAATACAACAGTAAAGAATTAGGTCTGTTTCAGTTCCCACTTTAGTCACATGGACGGATTTGTGAGTTTTGACTAACGGACGGACGTTAGAACACCTGAAGATTCTCGCACTTGCACAAAATTTTGAGGCTGGAGGTTGCTGTGTTTGTCATCGAGATCGGCTGAGACGTATTGTGTGGCAAGCTGCAAATTAACGTTAGTTTATTAATGAAAGGTAGGCGTGTCATGGTCTACTTAGCTGCAACAGTAGTTCTGACAACGATGAACTTTTGCCCGAAGCTCGCGATCATATGACAACCAGACCACAGTCCCTCGTGGGAACTACCCGCCTGAAGCTTGCGAAGCTTGACTGAAGCAGTGCATAACACAACACAATTGGTTCTAGGATAGAACACATGAGGTTCACCGATTAGCAGGGGAAATCGCACTTACTTCCAACTCGCCAACTTAACTTACCCAGAAACTCAATTCTGTGCATTCGATAGAACAGTGAGCTTCAGTTCGGAGCGAGTTCTTGTAAAATATTCAAATTCTTTGCTCATACGCCCTGAGCTACACCGAAACTCAGCTTTTACACTCAAATTAATTGCATGTCTATAATTCAGGAGTGGATTAATTCTGTCATTCACAAATCTAGCTATTGTCCTGTGCAATGATGTCTTGCAACAGCTCGTATCTTCTCAGTTGAAATTCCGATTAATCTTCCGTGTGTACAGTAATAAATATCGTCCTTTAAGTATCAGAAACTTTAAGGTTTTTAATTATTCTATTGACTTGTGTCGTTGAAATTATGCTGTAGGTACTTTACCCAAAAACATGGGTGAAAAATCAGCTTGTCAACGTCATACCTATAGTGTAGTATAAAAAATTCCACAACTCGTATCAAATGCTTTCTCAACAAGTAAAATTATCCATTATTTTTGAATGAAATAGTGTTTCCAATATTATTTCAATGGAGAAACTACTGCCCTTCAGTCCGCATACGCACAAACTATGCATATTTTTATATTGGCCATATCGGCGATAGATATGTTCACGAAAAGAATGTTGTGCGATGTAAAATTATGTTCCGTTTCCTATTGTAAGTTTCTCCGAGTGTAAAGAAAGCACAAGTGGGGCATCTGGGCAGGCTATTGTAAGCGGTTTTGACAGTCATATAGCATAAAGTACCACAATGACAGTCATATAGCATAAAGTACCACAATGACAGTCATATAGCATAAAGTACCACAATGACAGTCATATAGCATAGAGTTGGTGTTACTGTCAGTATATCGTATTTCATGGTGTTACACAGTCATATAGCATAAAGTACCACAATGACAGTCATATAGCATAAAGTACCACAATGACAGTCATATAGCATAAAGTACCACAACGTATATTTTCCATTTCTGACTATCCCCTTGACGGGTTTTCACCCTAAAAAGTCAGGGTCAGTTGGGACCAAATTTCGCCCGAAAAAAATTGTGGTACAACTGTATGGTGGTATTTCAAAGGGTTTATTCGTAACTGTGACCTAGCGCTGAGAAATTGAGCGTCCGCGCGAAACATGGACAAAATTAGTCTGTTTGTCTCTCTCTCTGTCTGTCTGTCTCCAAGATAACTCAAAAAGTTATGAACCGATTTAGATGAAATTTGCAGGGATTGTTAGGTATGTTAGGAGGAACAGATGATTAACTTTTGGTGAAGATATGTCCATTCGTTTGTTTGTTTGTTTGTTTGTTTGTTTGTCGCCATCATTTTTCTCGACGCTATAACTCAAAAAGTTATGAATGGATTTTGTTGAAATTAATATGAGTTGTTAGGTATATAACAAAGAGTAAATGACCAAAATTTTGGTAATGATTTGCCTGTTCGTTGGTTTGTCACTGTTTCTAATTTTATGCTTGTTAGCACAATGACTCAAAAAAGTAATGAGTGGATCTTTATGAAATTTATAGGAGTTGTTAGTAATGTTGAAACACATAAATGATCAAATTTTGGTACAGATCGGTTTGTTCGTTTGTTTGTTTGACTCATGTTTGTCATAACATTTATAAACAGTATAACTCAAAAAGTTATGAAAATTGAACAAGCTGTTAATAATATAAAAAGGCACAAATGATCAGATTTTGGAGTTTATACAAAGGGAATTCTGGTTTCAGATCCAATTTGAATTTTTTGCTACCGTTGCTTCACTTGGCGGAGGTATCCGCTCTTAGAGTGCTCTAGTTTTCAATGGGGTGGAAGAGTTCACCAGCCCTACGTTCATTACTGAGCATTGATAGTTATAACAGCTTGTGCTATTTTCTTGAAGATCTGTTCATAACTTTTTGAGTTATACAGCTAGCAAACGTTATGACATACATGAGTCAAACATACAAACGAACAAACCGATCTGCACCAAAATTTAATAATTTATGTGTTTTAACGTTACTAACGACAACTATAAATTTCATAAAGATCCATTCAATATTTTTTTATTATACATGTATAACAACTCATGTTAATTTCATAAAAGTCCATTCATAACTTTTTGAGTTATGGCATTGAGAAAATTGAAGCAGACAAACAAACAAACAAACAAGCAAACAAACGGATGGACATATCTTCACTAAAAGTTAATCATTTGTTCCTCCTAACATACCTAACAATCCCTGTAAATTTCGTCCAAATCGGTTCGGAACTTTTTGAGTTATCTTGGTGACAGGCAGACAGATAGACAAACACGACGAAAACATAACCTCCTTGGCGGAGGTAATAAAATTTGTGAATAAAGTTGACTGAATATGGCTGGACGACAGTACGCGCCTACAGTGGCCGTGCACTTTACAGTTAGATGTCCATTAAGTATTCCGAGAATGTCTCAAGTTGCGAAATTTTGCCTCATCCTCCAGGTCTATCTTAGATCTCTTCTGCTGATTGACACTTAAATATTTTTAGCTATGCGCATGTAACAGAAGTCTCCAATACGGAAGAGAAAATGGAAGCCTTTCAATCGTGTCGCACGATTCTCATCAAGAACGAGAATTTTAAATGATGTGAAGAATTTCAAGTTAGGTTGTGGCGTATTTAAACTCTAAGAAATAGTCGTGTCGCATTTCCGAAGCGCTTTACTCATTTCACCTTAGTGAGCCATTTCCTGTGCGACAACCTACTTACATTTTTCGGTTTCTCACTGCTACAAAACCTAATCTCATAAATCTTAGAGGTAAAATTGCAGCTCGGTTAGGTATGAGTACCCTAATGGTACTACTATTACTTGGAGGGGCCCGACGTCGTGTGGCTCAAACTTGTTTGCACTGAGGTCCAGGTAAGAAACAGCAGGCGGCCCCCTGCGTACTGGGGAGAGCGGTGTAGTTGCAGATGATTTGAGTTGACTAATGTTTGTCTTCTGTTTGTCGGAACATTGCTCAAAATGTTACAGATGGAGAATCAAGAAACTTTAAGAAGCTGTTATCACACTCAGGAGCACAAATTATCAGATTTTAGTGGTGATGATAGAACGGAAATCCTAGTTTCAGAACTAGTTTAAATGTTTCGTTACCATTGCTTAGGTTTTCGGAGGTATGCGATCTCACAATGCTCTGGCTCGTTTACTTTTTTAATGGATACCCATGTTAGATTTACTTTATCTATCTATATTATTCTAAAACTCCGTGAACCGGTCTTGCTTGTTTATTTATTTATGTCTTGTTTGACACATCTTCTTCACTATTGCACGAGAAGAAATTGAGGTATGGCGGGGGGGGGGGGAAGTGGCATTCTTTCCCTGGATTATCTCTTTAATTCGATTGTATCTGCGATACGGATGTTTAAATCAGCTGGGCATGATCAATTCATCGGTTCCATGGGCAATACAACTGAAATACGTAACATATAATAATTTGACTTTGCTTACAGCCTGGATGTTGAATATTCGTTAGAGAGGCAGAGAATCTGTTGATAGTGAAGGAACGGCCCGCTCCTTGACGGGCAGAGGAGGAGGGCCGAATAGCGGGTGGTCTATGCCCAGCTAAATAACACCTGTTTTTTTTTTGCGAAAACGAAGACGATCGTGATGACGACCCAACGGGTCACGGGTCGTCTAGTATTATACTAAAAGTCTGTGGATTTTATTTGTGTCTTGCTTGTTTATTACCTCCGCCAAGGAAGTTATGTTTTCGTCGTGTTTGTCTGTCACCAAGATAATTCAAAAAGTTATGAACCGATTTGGACGAAATTTACAGAGATTGTTAGGTATGTTAGGAGAAACAGATGATTAACGTTTGGTGAAGATGTGTCCATCCATTGTTTCTTTGCTTGCTTGCTTGTTTGTTTGCTTCATTTTTCTCAATGCCATAACTCAAAAAGTTATGGATATATTTTTATGAAATTAACATGATTTGCTAGGTAAATAACAAAGAGTAGTTGACCAAATTTTTGTAATGATCCGTTTGTTCGTTCGTTCGTCACTGTTTTTAATTTTATGCTTGTTAGCACAATAACTCAAAAAATAATGCATGGATCTTTTCCTGGAGGTAGTTAGTACTGTTAAAAGACATAAATGATTAAATTTTTCTGCAGATCGGTTTTTCTTTTGTATGTTTGACTCATGTTTGTTCGTTTGTTAGCAGTATAACTTGAAAAATCATGAACGGATCTTCAAGAAAACTACACAAACTTTATTACTAACAAAAGGCACAAAAGATTAGATTTTGGAGTTGATACAATAAAAATCATGGTTTCAGAGCCAATTTGAATTTTTTTTTACTATCATTGCCTTGCTTGGCGGAGGTATGCGCTCTCAGAGTGCTCTAGTTCTATAATTTTTTATTCGTACTCTCAGTATTTTCAGAAAACGCTTACAATGATTTTGTTATTTTCCGAAACGCCTATGATTAACAATAGCTGTGGCCATGTTGGTAGTTTTTTCATCGTGAGAAACACATTCCTCACTGGATTAAACTCTGGCAAGAATCGATCATTGATATATGAAATTAAGTCTTGCCTCAATGGAGGGGGGCTGAATATGGGGTAGCTTGGCTCAATATGGGCTCAAATTTAGGGGGGGGGGGTGGCGCCGAGGCTCATGCCTCCCACGAGATGGGGTTAGATCCACCTGTGTCCAGGTGACGCTATGGAGCGAGAGAGACTATGCAGAAGAGTCGCAAACTGGTTAAGTGATGGGGCTACCTGGACGTATTGATGCCATGGATACACCGAACGTAGTTTTCATTTTACCTCAATTACTCTAGAATTTCAACAATTTGGCACTGGAAGCGTGGAATACAGGATATGAAATCTGTGCTGCGGAGGAATGAGAAATCTATCACCGCCTGCCTTCGATTCTTGGATTTTCACAGCGCTGGCTTCTCTTTTTCTTCAATATCTGATCTTCCGAATTCCACAATTAAAGCAGAAGAAATGCCTCATTAGGGGTATTTACTGCATGCAACATAATACATTATTAAAATTGCAGGAGAGTTAGTTAAATGTTGTCATGGTGATGTACTTACATTTTTATGGTTCACATACGTGTTTTTCTTTTGGGATAATACTGAATGTAATTTTGATACATCAAAATGCATCCAAAAACGCCAACATTTCTTTCAGCGTTAGTGATGAAAAATAATGTTATTATGCCATGGTCAGCCAGGCAACTGATCGATAAATACAGTACAGTGTTACCACCTTGAATGTCTAAACACGTCCTGAACTAGTTCCAGAACTACTGTGTATAGTTTCTTGTATTTTGCACAAAAATAAGCAATTTTGCACGCTTTCTTTGAAATTAATGACTGCAATATAATGGTACTTTCTTCTAAACAGATTAAATATATACATATTTCGCGCTTCTATATTAGTTTGTCTATAAAAAATTAGAACTTATGGAAAGATTAAAGAAAAATTGGCAAATCCTTATACTTTTGACCAGTACTGTACCTTTAACCTTTGAAGTAAATAATGTACATCATTTCCTTTCCTTGTCCACAACACAACAGAACTTTGTATCCAAGCTCGTAGCGCACTTTTGTTTCCCCACTTCCACCTTAAAAATAAAGCCTATCGTGGCTTATAGTCAGCGACTTCTATCTTATACGCGCTTTTGTTTGTCTTAAAAATGAATACTGTATCGGAGTTTTTACGTCATTGTGTAAGCAGAGTGTAGATCGCTCAATTACAGCTATGCCTGTCTTATTTATTGTACATGGTTTCTTGGAAAAGGTTTATTTGGCCTGCTTATCGTAGCTGCTATCATGGTTGTCATGCGTTGTACTGGTGTTCGATAATGCGCTGCAAAGACGGAAGCTTTGACCTCGAATTACTAGTGTGCTCTATTGATAAGATAAACCCAGAGTGTTGCAGCTCCCCTGACAAGGCGTATATTACAACTGATAAATGCTATCAGTTAAGGAATTCCGTTTTGCGTCCGACATTGTACTAAGCCTGCTTAATGCTCTCAGAAACCAATAACTTGTACTGTTTTCATGTTATGTTATGAACACAAAATATTTCAAGCGCTTTTTTTGTAATATTTGGCGCTCCTCACTCAAACCCTACGCGGTTTTGCAAAGCCCTGCTATACTTCGTTTTGCATGCGTGTGATCATCCCTAAAAATAAAACTTATTCTCTGGGTCACTAAGTGGCAATTAATCCTTTTCAGCAAGCAATTATTTAGAGTAAATTGGGGTAAGGTGCATGTAGGTTTCAACGGAAGTCCATAATCCGAGTGGCATTGTGTACATAAGCGCGTCTTTGGAATGCTTCTTTGTGGGATTGATGGGAGTCACTATCTCGACTGTCGTCCATGCTGTAGTGTAGAGTACACTGGAACTCCTGAAACAGAGACTTTGGAAACAGGGAAAAACCAAAGAAAGCAAGGCCTTTAACGCTGGGAAATATGCTAAAGGGGAGACCACTTAGTGCCATCTGAAGTGAATTGTAGTTATGGTGGGCGCCTAAATACATTAATAATATAAAATAAAA
>LQNS02278166.1:6766992-6780191 GCA_001587735.2 Parhyale hawaiensis | reverse complement strand
AGCGGTGATAATGTTTTCGTTGATGTATACAGTATAGATATTTGTCTGACCACCGAAAAAGAGGTAGAAAGAGTTGAGCAATGTTCATAACTTTCTGCACGGAATCTGCTTGGTCGACCTAGATGTGACAAATGCCAAAAAAACTAGAATTAGCTGGCCATCAAAAATGACGGAGATGAATGTTGTCTGACCACCCAAAAAGAGGCAGAAGTTGAGTCAGAAAAATGATTTGGTCAACGTCCGGTTTAACTACAACGGAGATTTTCATGATTTTGTTGACTTATTACCTCCGCCATGGAGGTTATGTTTTCGTCGTGTTTGTCTCTCTGTCTGTCTTTTTGTCTGTCTGTCACCAAGATTACTCAAAAAGTTATGAACCGATTTGGATGAAATTTACAGGGACCGTTAGGTATGTTAGGAGGAACAGATGATTAACTTTTGGTGAAGATATGTCCATCCGTTTGTTTGTTTGTCTGAATCATTTTTCTCGATGCCATAACTCAAAAAGTTAAGGAGTGATTTTGATGAAATTAACATGAGTTCTTAGGGATATAATAAAGAGTAGATGACTAAATTTTGGTAATGGTCCGTTTGTTCGTTCGTCACTGTTTTTAATTTTATGTTTGTTAGCACAATAACTCAAAAAATAAAGAATGGATCTTTATGAAATTCATAGGAGTTGTTAGTAATGGTAAAAGACATAAATGATCAAATTTTGGTGCAGATCGGTCAGTTCGTTTGTATGTTTGACTCATATTTGTCATAAGGTTTGTTAACAGTATAACTCACAAAGTTATGAACGGATCTTAAAAAAAATTGAACAAGCTGTTATTAATATGAAAAGGCACAAATGATTAGATTTTGGAGTTTATGCAAAGAAAATTATGGTTTCAGAGCCAGTTTGAATTTTTGCAACCGTTGGCTCACTTGGCGGAGGTATACGCTCTCAGAGTGCTCTAGTTTAGGTAATATAAGGCATTTTAACACTTTTTTCATGGATAACGTTTTCGTCGCAATTGCTTAGTTTTTGAGATAGTTGACTTTGAAGTTCCCACTGTTTTTCAATGGGGAAAAATAACCGGCGACCCCTAAGGAACGTTAACTAGCAGTAGTAGCAGTAGAAATTTTTATTATTACTACTAGTTAACGTTCCTTTGGAGTCGCCGGTTATTTTCCCCATGGAAAAATAATGGGAACTTCAAAGTCAACTGTCTAACTATCTCGAAAACTAAGCAATTACGATGTCAAGGTCATTTGTAGAGAAAGTCTTAAAAAGACTCATATTACCTGAATAAGTGATAAGAATCACGAAAATCTCCGCTATAGTTAAACCAGACATTGACCAATGATTTTTTGTTGGCAGTCTGGTGGGTTGACTGAAATGTGAAAAAAGGTAAAAATTTTGAATTAGCTGGTCATATAAATTCAGGACGATGAATTTGTAGTGAACCCAAAAAGAGGCAAAAGGAGTTGACACATCATAATAATTTTTTTCATATTCAAGTGAGTTGGCCGAGATGTGAAAAACGCCAAAACTCCAGAGTAAGCTGGCCATCAAAAATGACGACGTTGAATTTTCCCTACTGCAGGTGATGATCTTATGCCATGGACAAGGCGCTCTAGTTACCTCCGCCAAGGAGGTTATGTTTTCGTAGGATTTGTCTGCCTGAAATATTATTTGAGTCTCACGAACCCGAGGGGCCCGACTGCTTTCTCCACAGGAGATGTCGCAGCTCCTGCTGACGAGGCTAGTTTTGTAAAGTTGCGTAGGTTCCCAATACTTCTCCCTCTGTTTCGGGAGGTAGGCCGCTGATCGAGGTGGCTGACCTACACAGCCAGGCTTTTACCTTCTCCCGTGCGAAGAACCATTGGAGACACTATCTGCTCGGGCGTATAGCTAGCAATCAAATTGAGTAATCGACGGTCGAATGAAAATGTTCAACAAAATCTGGCGACTGTTGTCGCTTTATTTCCGATTTTTTTTTTTTTTGTTACACTGTATAGTATGTCTAGTTCTAGATTTTCTCTCTTTTCTTATCATATCATAATGTGCACCGTAATTCTAACTGCATTGTCTTTAGACTTTATTTTTATTTCCTGGAATACATGTTCGTTTCTCTTTCACTCTTGAAAAAATCTAGCTGGTCTACATCTTCTAAATTTCACATATCACTTTTCTCCCTATTTTGAAATACCTGTAACCGTGCTAACTAGTTCGCTTCACCCAGCCTTAGCCGATTGTTTTCTGTACGCTACCATTCATGCTCTCAATAGAAAAATCTGAAACTTCTTCTCTCGATTCACTTATCTCTGGCCTACTGTATTCTGCAAACGGTACTTCAAACTCCCAAGAAACCTATTTTGCTTTAACTCTGTGTAGCCTACGTTTCTCTTATCATCTCATTCATAATGTGTAGGTATTGTGCCAGTGACTCTCAGCAGACCATAATTATATATAACTCTCTGATGCTAGTGCTTAGTTTTATTCTTAAGTTAGTTTTAATCATGAAAACCTCAGGCGCTGTGCCCTAATCTTGTTGGACACAGTAGCTTATGAGAACAATAAATAATTTATTATTATTATCATTATTATTATCTGTGACTCTGTTTGTCTGTAAAGTCTGTCTGTCATCAAGATAACTCAAAAAGTTATGAACGGATTTGGATAAAATTTACAGGGATTGTTAAGTATGCTAGGAGGAACAGATGTTTAACTTTTGGTGAAGATCCGTTCATCCGTTTTTGTGTTTGTTTGTCTTCCTCATTTTTGTCAATGCCATTACTCAAAAAGTTATGGATGGATTTTCATGAAATTTACATGAGTTGTTAGGTTTATTACGAAGAGCAGATGATCAAATTCTTGTGATGATATGTTTATTCGTTCGAGTGTTTGTTGCGGTGTTTGATTTTGCGCTTGTTACCGCAATATCTCAAAATCTTAAAATGGATCTTTTTGGAATTTAAAGGAGTTGTCAGTAATATTAAAAAACATAAATGTAATAAGTGTTGGTGCAGATCGGTTGGTTCGTTTGTATGTTTGATTTATGTTTGTAATAATGTTTGTTAGCAGCATAACAAAAAAAAATTACTGAAGGTGTTAATACTATCAAAAGGTACAAATGATTACATTTTGCACTTGATACAAAGAATATCACGGTTTCAGCGCCAATTTGAATTTTTCATCACCGTTGCTTTGCTGGGCGGAGGTTTGCGCTCTGAGAGTGCTCTAGTTTACTTGTGTTTCACTTCCACCACAAATCCACAATCTGTACCCTTTGATATTGAAAGAGCTTTGCCGTCCTTATCACGGGAATCACAGAAGGAAAAGTTTCCAGGTCAGAATTATTTGAACAATTGACAAATCTAAACCGAGGGAGCTTCATTGTAATTGACTCAAAAAAAAAAAAAAAAAAAAGAACGATCAGGGTCCCCGTCATACCGGACGTAGCGCTTGATGTTCGCTTGATCTCTATGCCATTATCACTGATATTATCGTCTATTCTGCTCAATCTCGACCTTCTACAGTTCTACTGTAGTTAGAGCTCAACGTAAGTCGGTATTGTAAGGCATTTTTATTTTGGCCCATCATTAACGAGTATTTTACATTATATAAAGCAGATAAGGCTGTCGTGCTGCTGAAGCAAACTGCTGGCTTAATAACTCGGCTTGAGAGAATGGTAGCAAACATATTCTTAAGAGTCGACTTCACACGTCACTCATCTCAACGCGTTAGCTCATTCACCTGTCGGAATGTGTTACTGTACCCAAGAAATAGCAGAACAGTGCACTGTGTTCTGAATTCTTGCTCACACCAAAGCTGGGGAGATACCAGTGACTTGCCAAGGAAGCTGACTTGACGGTAAACATTTTCAAATAGAGCGCTCTGAGAGCACATACCTCTGCCAAGCAAAGCAACGTTAACGAAAATTCAAAATGGTTCTGACCCTATGATTTCCTCTGAGATATATTCTGACAAACATTTTGACGAATATCAGTCAAACCGACAAACGTACCAACTGATCATCACCAAAATTTGATCTTTTATGTCTTCAACATTCCTAACATTTGCAATGAATTCCATAGATGTATCCATAATTTTTTGAGTTACAGTACTTTGCTAACAAGTAGACAATCAACCACAGAGACAAACAAACAAACGAACGAACTAAAATCGTAACAAAAATTTGATCATTTACTCTTCGTAATATACGTGACAACTCAAGTCAATTTTATAACTAGAGCACTCTCAGAGCACATACCTCCGCTAAGCAAGGCAACGGCAGTGAAAAATTTAAATTCGCTCTGAAACCACGATTTTCTTTGCATCAACACTAAAATCTAATCAATTGTGTTTTTTGATAGTATAAACAGTTTCTGCAATTTTCTTGAATATCCGTTCAAAACTTTTTGAGTTATGCTGCTAACAAACATGACGACAAACATAAGTCAAACACACAAACCAATCCGCACCAAAATTCAATCATTCATGGCTTTTAACATTACTAACAACTCCTGTAAATTTCATACAGATCCATCCAAACTTTTTGTTTATTGTGCTAACAAGCATAAAATCAAATAGAGCGACGAACGAACAGATCGTCACAAAAATTTGGTCATAAACTCTTTGTAATAAACCGAACAACTCGTGTAAACTTCATGAAAATCCGTCCACAACTTTTTGAGTTATGGTACTAAGAAAAAATAGACAGACAAAGAAACAAACTGATGAACAGATTTCCACCAAAAGTTAATCATCTGTTTCTGCTAACATGCTTAAAAATCCCAGTAAATTTCGTAAAGATCCGTTCATAACTTTTGAGTTATCTTGGTGACAGACAAACACGAACTTTTCGAGGAGTGGATTATAAACTGATAAATATATACTCTCTGCAATTTTACTTCTCAAATTCCTTGTTTTGTTAATTTTTCTTGTTAATTCGTATAGACTGTATTATACGTTATTTCTAGAAAATGCCTGTAAAAACGTCTACATAATAGCAATTATTGATTTATATCAGTACACCTGTTACCTTCGTTACATTTTTATCATTGGTATATGGTGACTTATCAGCTATATTGAACAAGAGCTCTGCTTTTACTACTAACTTAGAGCGCGCGTCGTCCGCTCTGACGTCACAGGTTAGAGCGACACTCGGGCTGTGGCGTCACGATTTTTCGATCAGCTGATGCCTGTTCCTCCCGTTATTATTACTGCCTGGGCTCAACTAATATGTCTTGCAGGCTTCTCTGCCTTGAAAACACCTTTTATTTCACGCAGCCCATTACACTGTATTGAGAACTTATTTCAGAAGACTCAAGCTGAATAAATATTTTACGCTTTAACAGTAAGTTAACGTAATCGGGGTTGAGAAGTCTGATAGCACCGTGTCAGAGTCCTAGCACCGCAACAATAGACTTAAATAGACCAATTTGCAGGTGACTCTGACTCCAATCCGGGGACAATCGGGAGTCTGACTCAGATTCCTGGCTCCCTTAAAAAATATCAGACTTCTTGCAACTCCAATACTGGAGTTCTAGCACTGACGAAGTGCCTAAACTTTATATGTTAAAATAGTGACAGAAATCTGTATAAGATCTAATATTAGATAACAAGGATGAAAATGTTACTAACAGCAACATCAAGGGCGTTTCCGAATAGGCGCCGAAATTCAAACTTGAGGCAGGTGGGCTGGCATCGACCCGTAGAATTGACGTTCAGACGTTGACCCTATCTTGATCGGTTGATCGTGAGACTTTAAAAACTCAGTCTAGCACAGCAAACTAAAAGTTTTGAGCCAAACAAACGTAATAGGGCGGCTGTCTTTAGCGCTTGCAACGCGATTCGAAAGCTTCTGCATGGTTTCCAACAAGTCAAGCGCCCTATCGAGCGCGCCTTTTGTCGCATCGGACTAGGTTCTCAATGACTTTTATCTCGCCCTTCCTGCCGGAAGGTCTCGAGTTTCATACAAACTCACGTCTGAGTTCTATTGGCCTAATAGGAAAATAAGGCGCAAAGCACCTCAAAGCGACGAAAAACAAAGGAAAAGAAACAAGGAGGGCCTCTTCCGTGGCTCCACAGGAGAGCAGGTAGGATTCCCATGAGATCAGTCGCTTACCACCAGGAAGCAAAGAGCGGAACGGGAGGACTCATGAGAAACTAGCATCAAAAAGTGACGTCTTTGGCATCACATCGAGGAATCCATGGCTGAGCAGCCTAAGTGTATTTCAACTAATATTGCCAGAAAATCGTCGTAAATTGTGAATTATATCTCCTAAACGCATAAATAAATGAAGAGGATATATATTAGTTGAGCAATAATTATCTATAGAAAATTGCACTGGATGTCGGTGGACACTTTCACAACTCTACCAGCAAAATTTGGGCCGGTATGGCGACCTTAACTTTTTTTAACTGAGACCTTATTCACACTTCAAATTCAATTCACAGCACTCTTCACACAACATATTTAAACACATCACCGTATTTTTCGACTTGATTCATTTAATCTCCCGCTCCTGACTGGCCAGCTACTTGAGCTGCACCCACACACGTCAAGTACAGAAAGTTCGAGCAATAACTGTTACTGTGGTGTTTCTCGCGTACAAAATGTAACGCTGCTTATATTTGTTGGTAAGGATTAAGAACCCAACCTACTAAGACCTGAATTCCTGCACTCAAATACGGCTTAGTTTTATTTTAGTCCCTTTGAGTCGTCCCGTTACCCTCTTTCCTCCCGGCTTTCCACTATTCGGCTGCCCACCTAGCGGAGCAGAACCTACCCAACTATACAGAAACTAACATACTTAGTGGGAAGTGTGGGCAGATGCAACATCCCCAGTGGAAGGTTGCTTAAGAAGCCCTGGGAGTGTAGTGCCCGAGGTCTTGTAGCAAGAATATGGTTCGCAAGAATATCCCCCTAGCGGATCCCGCGGTTTGGGAAGTATAGGATGTAGTTTTATTATCTTAGTTTAAGCCTCCTATCCACAGAGTATACTATGATCCAAAGAGAGGAAGAAAGAAGGGACATAAAGAATGTCAAGAGAAACTTGGAATCCCTGCACGAGTCAACACGCATGGGAACAGCAAGTCGGGAAAGAAAAGGAAGAACAGAGGAAAGTAAGATCAGTAGAAGTATGAAATCGGAAGTAAACAAAGTAGGCACGAAAGACAGACCTCCCTAAGGCAATCCCCCTGGAGCACTGCACTTATAACATAGGATGGGCGAGCTTAAACTAACCTATGGCCCACCCTATGCCTGAGGGGCGGGGGGGGGGGAGGATGAAATACAGATCTAGTTCGAGCTTCTCAGAGGAAGGGTGATGAGCGGCCAACGAAAGAAGCTCACTAACAGTAAAAGCTTATACTGCTTCCCCTGCATTATGTCATAGCTCTTGAAAGGCATCACCCCCCCTCCCTCCCGGTCCCGCGCTCCCCGCCATCGAGCAGCAAGCACTAACAAAGGCAGAAAGACAAGAAGCAGCAGACTGTGTTTATTAAGCCAAAAGCACAACTGTGGATATAGTTCTGTAAAGTTCAGCATAAAAGCCAACACCTTACTCTATGCTTCAAGTGTGCCTAGCAGCAGTCTTCTCCGTCGACACTGTGCAGGGTTTCTGTCCCGACTTTCATGATCACCTACGTGCGTCACTTCAACGAATCATTAGTAGCTACTAGGATATAGTTGATAAGCCAGAGAGATTATATAGAATTACAGTGCCTAGACATAAGTATTAGCACAACTCTATTTTTAATGTATTTTTAAAAATTCAGGGTCTGCTTTAGGATAATTAATACAGGAAGTTTACATAATATATATATATATATACATAATAGAATATTTATACAGAACATTCAAATGTGCACTTATAACAAGAAAATTTAACACAAGTAAAAGTAATGAGGGACTAAAGTATTTGACCAAAATAAATATGATGTTGAATCTTTGATAAATAATAGTATAACTTGAATAAATTAGTTTGGAAATTATTCTAGAACGTTCACGAAACGTCTCGAAACAAATACAATGTAAACAAACCACAGCCGGCGCAATCATTACCTCTTTAGACCTCGTTAAAGTCGTGCACACTCTCACTACAATGCCCAAAGTTAAAGAAATCCCTGAAGCTACTCGTAAACGGATAATTCAACTTCGTAGTGAGGGATTAACTTATAGAGCAATAGCAGAACTTGTCAACGTTCCTTTTTCAACGGTTGGAGCAATAGCCCGCAAGCATCAGGTGACTGGGGCGGTCTCCAACCTGCCAAGAGCTGGAGCTCCGCGTAAGATCTTGGGTCGTCCTCCGCGCTACATGCTACGTAAGGTGACTAATGACCCCATGACAACTCGTGCTGACCTTCAGAGTGAACCGGCGTCCCACGGGCTGCATGTCAGCAAGAAAACTATTGTTAGGGAATTGAACCGTACTGGCATTTATTCTTACACTCTTCTTCTTACAGCAAAACATGTCAAGAGCCGCTTAACATTTGCCAAAGACCACCTGGACAAAGGAAATGAGTTTTGTGAAGGGGCTATATGGTCTGACGAAACTAACATAGAACTTTTTGGCCGAAACGAAGCTCGGCATGTATGGAGGAAACGTGGTGCTGCCTATGACCCAATGAACACCATCCCCACCGTGAAGCATGGAGGGGCAGCATCATGATGTGGGGTTGCTTTACTACCCATGGTGTTGGGGATCTTCATATCATTGATGGCAAGATGAATAGTTTCATGTACAGGGAGATATTAGAGAAGAAGATGCTTCCAAGTGCCAAAAATTCTACGGACGGCGCAGATGGACCTTCCAACAAGACAACGAACCCAAGCATACTGCGAATTTAACGAAAGAATAGTTTCAAAAGAAGAAAATAAATGTTCTTCCATGGCCTAGCCAATCACCGGACCTTAATCCAATAGAAAGTTTGCGGCGTCTCTTTAAATCTGGTGTCCACAAGCGGTGTCCCAAAACCTTACTGAATTAAAGGTTATCTGCATTGAAAAATGGAAAAAATACCATCAAGTGAATGTGAAAATTTAATTTCCAGCTATAACAATCGTCTCCATGCTGTTATTGCCAATAAAGGTCACGCCACCAAGTTCTAATGTCATAATTTTTTTTGGTCAAATACTTTTGTCCCTCATTACTTTTGCTTATGTTAAATTTTCTTGTTATAAGTGCACATTTGACTGTTCTGTTTAAATATTCTATTATATAGACTTCCTGTATTAATTATCCTAAAGCAATCCCAAAATTTTTTAAAATACAGAAAAAGAGAGTTGTGCAAATATTTATGTCTAGGCACTGTAGTTCCCTAAATACAGGAGAAATACAGTACCCAGCACCATGCTGTAACATCACAAGTGTCAATTAGGATATAAAAACACCAACCTAAACTCGAGTTTACTGTTATTTCAATTGGTGGCAACATTGATATCAATGTTCTATGGTAGATAATAAGACGGACTCGGTGAAGGATGGAGAAAACGTGTGTGAATGTAACCGATAGTGTCGGTACCAACCCTGGACATAACAGCTAAGTAGCCTACACAGTCTCTGAGCCAATATTAGTACAATATACGAGACTATGTAACAGTAGCAATGCAATGCAGTCGAGCTGCTTCCGGTCGTAACCACACATGTGCCGGCAGACACGCGCCAGACTACAAGCAGCCGATACGCATTTCGATTGGCAAATTATTGGCCAACATCTGAGTGGTGCAAAAACCAAGCGTTGAATGGCTTCATTTCCACTTTCACATATCATACTTCTCAAATTCAAAACTAAGTCATTGCAGACAAGATACATTTCTTTACAAAAGATATGAAACATTATTCAGAACACGTATCGGTAGTTTCACAATGTATGAGAAATGGATTGCATGCAGAGTTTCTGGCAATGGACAGCGTAGAGTCGCTGGGCAGCGCTGACGTCAAAAAACAATGTGGAGATCTACACAAAGCACAGCTGCGTAGGACGAAACAAAACACGCTTTTTTACATTCCGTAATGTGGAGCACTGACCGCTGACGAGTCGTCAGGACGCTCCTCACTAACAAGATCAGCTTTGGTCGGCTCTACACACACTTGAGCAGCGGGGACTGAGCAACAGCGCAGAGATCAAACATCGACTCGACTTTTTTCTATCCTCTTCACGGCACCAGAGTTCGACACGAGATGCAATTTCATCTTTACGACTGAACATCTAACATTCTATATACGAGAGTCCATTGAAGCCTTAAGCTAAGTAGCTAACTAAACAATGCCTTCGGAAGGAGAAACGGATTTCTAATTCCCTATCACTGGTGCTTAAACTACATTTTGTCTGTGGTTCGCATAAACTAACATAAGCGAGATTTGTCTGATCTACCTACGTGTACTGCCTGCAATAACACATACTGTACTAGAATGTAGGGAAGACAGGTGGTAAGAACTGAACATCGATAGTTGCTCAATTTCTATCGTAGGATGTCATCATGTAGTAAAAGAGTCGGCTAGAGGAGAGTATTCAAACTAAAAATTTTCAAATGAAATGCTGCCAAGTGCCAGATTCTCCAACACCGGGTGCATACGCCATACAGAGCACACTGTCAGAGTCACTGGACGCTGTCCAGGGACGCGCTTATGACAGGCTGTAGAGTTGAGGAACACGCGGTTCGTTACAAAGTCTCCATAGCGACGCGCGCGAGTATTTTGGTCACAATACAATCAAACGACAACACAAATACGAGGCTTTAAATCTACATATTAATATCAGCACGTCATTACTCTGCACAGTTGAGACTGGATAACGTCAAAGATGCCTTTCCGCGCCGGCTGCGTGTTACATGAAGTTGCCGATTGATCGTCTTACACAGCGGCTATACTGATGCGCTGGTAATGATGGAGGCTGTTGCAAACTAAAGTAGCATATCCACAAGAATACATTCCCCCCAACCCAAAAAAAAGCACAGTAAACACACTCTGCAGCTGCGCAATAATGCACGCTAATAAAATAAATAACAGCAAATGGCTGAGCCGATCCACACCGATGAAAAAGAAAGCAGAATATAACTGCTGAAGGGGTTCCACGCGGACAACCCTACGAAACTACATTATTATTATATTGAGTAGTTTAAGTCTCCGTCTCCACAGCAACGGCGATCTAACAGAGGAAGAAGCAAGGGACACATAGTGTGATGATAGGTACTATGCAACCACAGAAATTATCCATTCGGAATTAGGAAAGCTTTCGGAAAGAAGCCCATGTAGCCGACAGGCACAAGATTCGTTCGTTTTTGGTGGATTTGGTTTAGTTACGCTACTGAGGTGCAAAATACGATACAACTACGCCAATTCTACGCACCGCTAACTTTAGTATCAGCAAGTCACAAGATAAGCAGAGCTACGCAGCACACGGGCCTCCACAGTGACTAACGCGTGCGCTGGCGAGTAAATTATGCTTCATGTCGAACTGGCGCCGTAGCGCGAATGAGGTGCAACACAGACATATCAACTCTATATACACTAGGACACCTGCTCAGTGGAACTGTAAGAATAGTATAGCAGTCGAGTAGGAGTACTCAAAGTCGCCGTTGCGAGGTGAGGTACTCAACAGATCCTTGTAATGACGAGCTTGCGCAGACCACGCCTCGCTGCCTGCAACAGAGGGAAACAGGGCCAGTCAGTTGCACCAACATGATAAATGGAAAGCTGATTATTGTGTTCATAGCCTATGGACAAATGTTTTAGGTTTGGACAGTGGAGTATGCAAACTGCGCATCATCAGCAGACATGGCCTGCAGCGCGCTAGTCAGCCGGCCATGACTTGCAGCAAAGCCACTTCATATTTCAGGGCCGTGAGCCCCTGCCAAGGTCATCCACCAATAGATAAGAGGCTGTCTGTCGTATATCAGACACGTGACCACGCGTCTCGTGTTTAGACGATGACTGGCCCGTAACGCTCCCAACTAAAGTCGCAACTGAGCACAAGCAGCTGGAGTCGAGAGAATAACTATCAACTCCGCAGCTCTGGAGTTGAAGGGGAGAGTCCCACAAAGAGTAGCCAGGGACACCACAGTGAGATAGCAATGATCTGCAACAAATAACTTGACTACCCATCCTTCAAAATTGACAGCAAAAAATCTGGGACGGACCTTTTTATTGCTTTTGTTTGCGGTAGGAATACTGCTGCAAGAGATGCCTCATACTCGTAAGTTTGATCTCACACTAAATCAAAGAAATTTGTGCTACCATTAGTTCGGGTGAACAAAGTTTCCCTGCAAGTAAAATCATAAATTTTATTTCTTAAATCCTTGAAAGGCAAGCGACACTAAGAAAATCTAGTTCGACCAATAGAATACAGCAATAGCGAGCTCAGTACCGTATCCTGGACACCAGCTGTGACAGTGTCAGGCCCCAAATTTGGCAGCGAGACGACTTGAAAATGTTTTGACCTCCGCTCACCGTGAAGCTTCAACTACCAGGAAGAAATTCAGCTAAAGAAAATATAGTAAAGTGGGGTTACTTCGTCTGCCTGGGGTAGCATTGTCCGGTTACTTTTTTCAAGTTTGCATAAATGGGCAGACGCACAAATTAGTAAATATGTAGGACACTTCATATACATACCTACGCTGTAACATTATTTTCCAGTTTGCATTTAATGGAACGACGCGCGAATTAGTAAATATGTAAGACTAGTGGACCCGTGCGTGAAGAATTCATGCAATAACCTATACGTTCGCATAATGCCTCTAGGCCAGTGCGGAACCTCTTCTCTTATATGCCTCTTAATTTTCTTCTTTTCTTCATTGATCCTTTGTTGTGCTGTCATCCTTAGGTCTTCTATATAGACAGGCAGAAGTAACATCTTGAGTAAAACACTCCAACAAACTTAAACGAAATACCAGCTTATATACGATGTGTTCGGTCCGTAGCAAAGATACCGTTGATACCATCTTTCCACCTCAAATATCTGCTTCATTTGAGGTGCTCGAATTTTGACCTATGAAGAGAAAACTGCTTCGTCAGAGGAAAACTGTATGCTAAAAGAAATAATTGTCAACTGCTCGTGAAAATTTATGTTTCGTCAGTTTCGTTGACACTTGCATCAAAGTGGGAAGAATAGCTGATGCAACGAAATCATCTGTGGGAAGAAACTACGAATCAAGAAGCATGAGAGTGCCAACGGAAGCTTCAGACATCTTCAGTGCTACGATTTC
>LQNS02278166.1:6729248-6765353 GCA_001587735.2 Parhyale hawaiensis | reverse complement strand
TTTCCCAATCTTCATCTCTCCAAACGATGTGCCTTTCCGCATATTCAAGTCTTGCTTTCTTATTCTTCTTACTGATAAGTGGTTTAGTGGCAGGACTGCGTGCCTTTAACCCACATGAATGGAGGCGACGAGAACCTGTATAGCGAGACACTTCTATGTTGTTATTGACCTTCAGCTTTCTGGAAATTCCCGCTGCAGTTTCGAAAAGATCTTTCTGGGCATAGCGTTTCATAATCCTATCAACTCGTACGGTGGTTTCTCGAAGGCGGCCTGCAGATAACGGTGATTCCAGCTGTTTCTTTTCATCATAGAGATTCAGAGCACCAGAAACAAGGCTCTTGGATCGGTTTACCTCTCTTGACATGGCCAAAAGAGTCATTCCTGAGGACCTGAGCTTAACAATTTCTTCCCGCAGCTCAAGAGTAACTTTCACCGTGAGATGCCATGATTCTAGAATGGTGTAATCGTAAGAGTGGCAGTTCTAGAAGTCATGTACACGAAATTGGATGTTGCCAGTTGACCGGGGTAAATGTGAGAATGTTTTAGAGACGATCGTTCTCTTATTTTGCACTGTTCAATTTTTTTTACTGTTTGTTAGATTGTTCTAATGTATTAAATATAGTTATGTTTGTCCTGATATTTTGTGGAAATGTTAAATACATTCCTTAAGGCCCCATCAAAAGATTCATTAACCTACTCTACATGGTTAAACTATATTTTCAAATAATGAAAATCGTTCTCTTATTTTGCCCACTTGTGTATATATATCTCGCTTTGGCCTGATAGAGGTAGCTACACCTCCTCCGAGAACCTTGTAGGTTAGGGGCCAGGACTGGTTCTGCTAATGTCCTATATCAACCATAGGTTTTTATACAGGTTTACTGTGTCTAAAACATATTTCACTACGGGAACCAGTCCTTGCCTTCCTAACCTACAAGGTTGGCGGGGTAAGACATGATAAGGGGGCTGCTACTAGGGTAGATGGTTAGGTACCGCTATCGAGAAGTCGGCCACTTAACTGGCCGTTTTCAAAGATTCTTGGCCATCTAATAGCCCGTATCGAAATATACAAACATATATGATATATGTATATATATCCTTAAATCTTCAACGAAAATATCTGTTCGCGGGTGATAAAGAAGGCACATACAGAATGCCTAGACAAACGTGGAACCCATGCACGAGTCAATACGCATAGGAACAGCAAGTCGAAAAAGAAAAGGAAAAACAGAACAAAGGATCATCAGTAAGAGTGTGCAGATGGAAAGAAACAAAGTGGGCACGAAAGACGTCCCGAAGGCCTAGCTAATGGCTAAGGAGACCTATACAATCCCCCTGGTGTACACTGTAACAACAAGTATGCTTGATGTATAAATTAAATGGATTAGGTATGCACGAGGGGAACGAAATCTCCGTTATAGATAGAACCTCTCGTTTACCACGCTCAAAGAAGGGCACCAAATAGTACCTGGTTACCTATCTAGGAGAAGCTAGCCTCAGAAACTCCAGTAAACTCGAGTTCGAGTTTATTCCAGGGAACTGCATTTGGTATATGTCTGAGACTCGAATTTCCTGTAACCTCACTTTGTCATTCAGAATATAAATTTTCTCTACCTCTACCAACCAAGCAACCAACCAACCCAACAAACAACTAATTTATTATTATTATTATTATATTGGTATTGTCCCGCTATTTCTTAAACTTAGACAATCAATAGCGATCTAAGATGATTTACTCGGCTTACAGCCGGCACCACAACGTTGTGCTCAGGTGGCAAGAGATGAAGAACGAAAAGAGAAGAAGACAGAAGCCCCCGTGCTTACGGTCCCTTCTGTGGCCCTCCGCACGGGCGAGGTAAGAGCCCCTAACCTAAACTCACCATTGACTAAACGCGACACTACCCGAAAATTTCTAATGAAAAAAAAAAAAAAAAAAAAAACAGGCCTTGTTCCCCTAACCTACCCGACATAGAACCAGAATTTTTACCAATTTACTCGAAATTATGTTCGGGTATACCCGAAAATTGGGCCTAAGGTGCGAAAAACGGACAACACTTGTCCGCACGTCGACTTTAGGCGAGGGTGATGTATCCGCAGAAGAAGTCGGTCACCGCGATCGGCGGCCCACCTCGCGGGACAGAAAGGAAACATAGAGAACCTACTTAACTCTACAAAACTAGCCTTCTCAGCGGGAACTGCGGCCAGATGCTACATCCCCTCCGGAGAAGACCCTCGGGACCCTTGGGTGCGTGATGCCCAAACATATTGTGGCAGGGAAAGGGCCCGCCACAATATGCCCCTGAGGGCTATTAATGTATTATCTCGTGGATACCTACTCATCGTGTGTCTGTTTCTATTCATTCACAGGTGCGCTCCACACAGAAAAAAACGATGATGTTTTAGAGTGGACCACTGCCTTGCGTACTCATAATCGCAGCCACAATACCAGTGCTGCTCCAAATTTCGGTGAAATGGTTGACTGCTGCTCTTGTCTACAGCAATAACAGAGCTGGCTCCATACGACATGAGGCAATGATGGAGTCACAGCGGTCTCTACGAAGATTTGAGATGTGCTCAGAATAAGGAGGTCGTAATAGGGAGGAGCGCACCCTCTCTATTTGCCCTACGGAAGCGTTTCGAGTAAACTTTATCCTTGAACCGGCTGAGTGGCATATCCAATCGGAGAGCGGCATTGCCTCATGCAGTCTGTATAGGAAGGAGTTCTAAGCTCAAACTTTTATAGCCATCGACCATCGACGAAATTCCGAGCGGATGGAAGTATGTAAAGGAAATTTGTATCCTGTTTACCATCTGATGATGAAAGTAACAGGGTGAGCACTGGGATATAAATTTTCAGACACGATTTTCTTAAAAAAAACTAGAGGGCCCAGGAGTCAAAAATGACGGGAAAAAATTTGTAACCGAGCTTTTTATTGTTCCGGCTCCCAGTGTAGGTTTTGCTGTATTATATGTAGGTCTCATCCCTGTAGGCCTGATCTTCCATTAGTGAAACGCAAGTTGTACAACTATGAGTTTTGCGATAGGAAAATATCCCCCTGCAAAATAAGGAGTAAATATCAGCTTGGAATTGATCAAGCGTTAAGTGGCACTAAGAGAATATATGTCAGTCAAAAGAATTCATTGGAAATGCCCAGGGCTCACCGTATTGTGGATACCAACTGATTGTTGAACCTCCAGCGTCGAAATTTGGCTGGGATGCAAATTCTGTATAAAAAGGCGTCTGCTCAGCGTGAAGATTCAACTACTACGACATCATTCCGCAATGAAAGCGGGAACCCAGAGCTATATTTGTCACCGGCGGTACTCCAAGCGCTGAAATTCTATTGTATCTCAACTTGTTTTTCAGTACATGAATTTTCTCCTAACAAACTCTTAACTGCGTGACGGAGAGACGGACCAACTTTGGAGCAAGCGACCAACAACTGTGTTTTATTATATAGTGGATTATGAAGAACTGCCTGTCTATATCTTTCTTAATTATATGTGCTGACCACTGCCTTCGTTTTACTGCATGAGAGCAGTTCAGTCATTTCAGTGACTCCAAACGCCAGCTTCGATCACGTGACAAAGTCACGTGTTTACTCGCCCAGAGAGTGCTTGGGCTTGCTCCTCCCCATTAGAAGCTCCTTGGCTCAGAAGCTCTACGTGTGTGTCTTCTTTCGCGCACCCCTTCGGTATTAATGCTTGTAGTCAAGATTGCACTCTGCAGAGGGCGGGCGCATTGCAACCACTGCAGCTGCAGCTCCATCTTCTTATTCAAGCGGTACAGATCAGCATAACCGAGTCACATCGGACAGTACAGTCAATTTTTCCACAGCAGCTTCAACTGCCTGCAAAGTCGATCATTTTTCCTTGCAAAAATAGGCCGCAATATTGTAGGGAGAAACAGTTATAAATTTATAGCTCTTGAAAAACGCAGGCGTAGGTATCCTGGATACAGAGGAAAAAAAGAGGCCGAACTCATGGCGGAGCCAACACTAGGTTAGTTGATCACCAAGGAGTTTTAATACGAAGGAGGTAGCAACGGCTGCGGAGATTTGAAGCTGATTTTTCCGGCACGGCTGAAAGTTTGGCTGATACGATGATTGGCTGCAGGAACGGCTGGCAGCCTCTTTTTGGTGAGAAGGGATGGCTGAGAGCCTGTGATAGATGGGAAGGGAGCAGCCACCGAAGAACAAAGAACTTCCCTGGCCAGTGAAGTGAAATGTGGCTGTGCTCCCCCCTTCTATCAAACCTCCTTATTTATCGCATGAGGAGAGCAGGAGAGCAGGAAAGTGCGTCTCTTACCAATAAATGCACTCCTTGAGTCATAAAGCAGTTTGTTTTCAGTTTGAGGTCGCTTTGTCAATCAACCATAAATTTAGCCAAGTTTGAGAAATCAGTCGGGGGACCTGACCGGTAGGAGTAGACCGTCAAGTCCAGTGTAGTCTATAGATCACTATACCGCAATGATAAAATCTCAGCAGCAACATAGGCACTTCATCAGGGAACTGTTCCCCAAAGGTTGAGGACCCGGCAGCAGGAGACCACAGAGCAGTGAATTAAGTGCGGGGCTGTTATCGGCCATCTAACAGCCTTGCCAAGCAAGTGTCTTATATGAGCATGCAACCTAATTTATTTTCCAGCACTGCTCCCTTATCGCAATGAGAGAGTAAATTACGAATTACATAGCTATAGGCCTACTAACTGCCTTAGCAAGTTAGAGCCAGAGTAAATGATGAACTGAAAGGATAAGTGGAATAGATAGCTAGAACGCAAACCGCGCTTCCCTGGCGGGGGGGGGGAGGCGTGAGTGGATTCCAGGGGGGAGCGAGCATCCGCAGCGAAGCCTGATTTTTCCCATATTAAATAGAATAGAAATTCCATATTTCTTGTTCCGCACTAACCTAAGCGATACAATTAGCTATTTAAAAATACTTAGGGAGACTCGAAGGAAAAATATATCCTGAAGGGGGGTATGGGAGTAAGAAGGTTAAGAACCACTCTCATTCAAGCCAATAATAGCACGAAGTTTGTTAATCACCTGACACAAATGCCGACAAGGGCACACGAGTAATTATTGTGCTGTTTAATTATCAGCTTTCGCTTCCCATACACTAGTCTAATAACACAAATTGGAGAGAGAAAATAAAAACAAGGGCTTTTTTAATGTGATGCTCTTGTGACCCGCTTGCTGACGCTCATGGTCGAGGCTCTCACATGCAAAGGACTACGCAGAAAGAAGCTCTCAACATCGGTGGCTATCAATATTTCAGGCACTGAAGTGACCGTGACGTCACACAGCAGCCACACAACACCACCACCAAACACTGCATGAGGGCCTCAGGTACTCACTCGGCTCATAAGGGAAGAACTCATGACATGTTTCGCCCATGCCAAAGAAGCCAGTCACAGGAGTGGATGGGTACAGGTCCCGGAAGATGGCCACCTCTAAATCCACCTCATCCTGTAGGGAAATGTCCAACAGTTAGGAATCATAGATAATAAGTTAGCTGAACACAATGCGCTGTTCTGGGAGACATGTAATATGTCGAGAAGTACTACCACACTGAATGATGAGTACAACAGGTAGGGGAAGATGAGGACAAGCAGAACAAGAAATCATAAGCAAGAGTGTGCTGGTGGAAGGCAGCGATGTCGATACAAAAGGCAGGTGGATGTGTTAGCCTCGATGTAGCCCCGTCAGATCAAACTGATGCAGGTTACCGCCCCGTCGCAGTCAGCTACGCCTGGCCCCGATTAAGGTCACACATTATTGTTATTATAATGTGGGTCTTTCCGCCGTATTAGACACAAAGACTATATAACAGCGAACCAGTTTTGCATAATATAGTTTAGAAGTTGAGTCGAACTCAGATGAGTTCTATTAGTACAATCTCGGCCACGTGTACCTTGTCTGGCAGAAAATAAGGCGCGAGCATTTCTAAACCTGCACGGCTCGGCCGAACGTAATCGCTTAGCCATGCGGCGCAGGGAAAGAGACGAAAACGAAAAGAGAAGAATACAGAAGAAAGCGAACACTCGGGCGGGCGGTTCCTACCGTGGCTCCCCAATGGGAGCAGATAGGAGTCCAATGGGATTGGTCGCTTACCACCATTCGGCGGCTCACCTCGCGGAACAGAAGCGTAAATATAGAGAACCTACCTAACTCTACAATGCTAATTTTCTCAGCAGGAACTGCGGCCAGATGCTACATCTCCCGAAGAAGGCACTCGGGATCTGGTGGTCACAGATAAGAGGCTTATAGTTTGATTACTTTCATCAGATTTAAACTCCGCTGATGAGCTCTTGAGAATCCTAGAGCGTAGCGTACTGACAGATGTATGACACACAGATACACATTGCAATAAAACGATAAGGACGTTGTGCTGGACGCTTGTTAAGGTGTAATTTGAAGTTTTAGCGATCTCTCTGTCAATAAAGATTTGAGAGGTTATTAGCGGTTCCTCAGTTAACTTAGTGGCAGCAACGCGAGGTCCGCACTCTTCCTTAACTTCTATACCGAACGGACGTGTGGCCAGGGACCCGTGCCACACCACTGCTCTGTAAGCTTAACCCGTTAGGCTGCATAGATTTATAACCTACGCAGTAAAGCTACACCTTTCTTGTACCTGTACTTATTGTTACCGTATACTGTTTTATATCGTGAGGTGCAGTTGTGGACACGTGGCATTCTAGTGTGTAAGGTACGGTGTACAAGGTCCAGTATTTTAATTAGGCGTCTTATCTTTGTTACAGTTGATGTGTCGATCGTGTACGTGTTCATCCTGTGTACGCAATCTCGCATCTGTATAATACACAACGATGGCAGGAAGTTTTATTTTGGTCGTGCGACCACTTGCCTTCACAGACGTTGTTCAATTACAATTCTTTATATGTACGTAGATACTAGCAAATTAACTAGCTCTTTAGTTTCACCGTTGTCTCTAGTATGAGACTGCTGAAAGTATAAAGCTTCACACAAACAAAATTATTCTATAACAATGATGAATTCCTCTGAAGTAATCGTCATATCTTTGGGATTATCAGACAGTGCGTAGCATTCAGATAATTTTGTTTGTAATTGCTGCGAGGGCGGAGTTTCTCGTTGTATTCCTGAATATAAACACACACAACTACGCGTACGTAAACATGAATTTGGAAAGATGACGTGTATTTCTCTTTTAAATGAATCTGGCTCTGTCGAAGGCAAAATAACGTTTGAAATACTGCTTATAAGCAACTGCATGAGAGAGAAGCAAGTTGTGGATGGGGGAGTGTGTGGGAAGCCGTTGTTTGGGCCTCCATAGACACAACTGCGGGGTAATATGAGGGGAAGGGGCACGAAGTACGCGGACAGATACGTGAAACCCATGCATGAGGGTGTTCCAACACAAGAGCAACAAGAATGAGAAAAGCAAGTTGAAAAAGAAGAGGAAGAGCAAGAGAAAGTATCATCAGTACGAGTACAAAAAGGGAAAGAAGCTATGAGGGCACAAAAGAAAGACGTCCAGAAAGCCTAACAGAGGCTAAAATAATCTATGGAAATATCCCGGGAGCGTTGCTCTCCATAAAATGGGGTGGGCAAACCTAGTAAACCTAAGCATTTATCCTAGTGCCCATCCTATAGCTACTCCCTGAGGGAAGCTTTACTGGGTAAACGTTCAGAAGAGGACCACACTCGAATTTGGCACTTTTGTGGGCATATATAAGGTAAACGAATGCATTATGAGACTTTTTTCACGTTTTCGTCCGAAAGCTTAGTTCTCGAGACATTTGACTATGAAGTTTCCATTGTTTTTCCACAAGAAAAAATTAACCGGCGTCATTATAGGCTTGCTAGCGACCCCATAGGAACTTGACTTAGGCTTTTTTCCCGTGGAGAGACAATATAAACTTCAAAGTCAAATATCTTGAAAACGAAGCATTTCCCACGAAAACGATATTCATGAAAAAGTCTCAGAATGCCTTTTTCTACCAGAGTAGGGATGTCAACAAAAATACTAAATGCAAGTGTGGTCCACTTCTACACTAATAGTTAACACAGCTTAAATGAAGCTCTATGCATCAAAACAGCTCTCCTAGGAACACTGTACTTGAAATGGCACAGGTGTAGAATTCAAGTCAGTCAACCACAGCAAGAAACAGCAGCACCGTAAAGGTATATACAATATTTGCTCCTACACACAAATAAGCAGAGACCGACCTATGCGCTGGCCCAAATACTGAACATTAGACACCATTTTCATAGAGAAGGAAACAGGTAATAACTATCAGCTGCAAAATTTTTTCCATAACCCTGACCTATCCTTCAGCAATGGGAAATTTCTGCACTTACTGCACAGGAGCAATTTTGATAACGTTCAACCCTTGATTGTACTCCCAACTACTTCACCGTTTTAAGTAGTGCTCGGTTAATAAAAAAAAAATTATCACAAGCGGTGATCGCTTGATCAATGGAGGGAACACATTAAGAGCTTCGTAAACTATGCCATAAAATAGCATGAATGTTCTTAAATAGTAGTTCCCTTGAGAAAAAAAAAAAAACTACCTAGCAAAATGCAGACAGCATTTTATTTTTCACACAACTAAGTATTTAAAAGTTCCCCTACTTCCTATAAAGCTACAAGGGATTCGACGAGCAATTGTGAGCAACGAGAGCTTCATAAATCGACTGTGAGTTAAAAGCTCCCGAACAACTAATTAGTCACCTGTTACTACATGAAACCTTCAATGAAGCCTGCGTGTTAGGGCGACATAAGCAAGAGGTGCGTCTGCTAGGTTCTCGGGCTGTCTTAATTACTCGGAAGTGGCCCCTTTGGTGGAAATAACCATCAAATTGAATCATAAAAATAACACTGATTTATTAAATGACCAAGTTGTACCATTTGCACAGTATCTGCGTGACGATCGAACTGCTACCTACTTTGTCAATCTTCCAGGATGATACCTGCCGTATATATCGGGCTAGATCGGTCATGCATTGGCATGAAAACCATTCTGGCTATGTATGGCACCTAGAATTCACGGCTAACTCGCCCGACATCAACCGCATCGAGAATTTATGGGACCATTTCGAACGACAAGGTAGGAGCTGAGAAGATCCACCACGTACTTTGGCTGATAGCTATAAGGAATCGATTGATGCAAGAGTGGTTCAGAATGGATCAAGTGTACATTAGAAATCTTGTAGACTTAATGCCTTCCAGAATTGCTTCTATTATACGTGATCGTGGTGGTCCAACACCTTATTAGTAGCAGATGACTAACTTTTTGTCCGCGAAGCTTATGATATACAAGGAGATGCACTCACAAATTTGCATTTAGCTGGATAGATCGGAGCTCAGGCTAGGACATTATAACTCAGCTCCACACGGGCAACGTCAGGCAAGAGGAAACGCTAGAATTAAATTTTAGGCGGACCGCCTCTTTATGCTCCAGGAAGATCTGACGTGAAATACAGAACGTCACAGAGGCGAGTGCGAGCATTGCGCCTGTAACACGCACGGCGACACGCTCCTGTATGAACCATTTTAGGCAGCAATAGTGCTGTCAATTGTTGTATTCGAGGTTTTTCGAATAATGGAAAATGTCGCTGCCATACTTAGTCGATCCTAAGTCACCAAAGAAGGCACGTTGACTGTCACTGGGGAGTTGATTGAGAATAAACCTTAGTATTTCGAAAGCACCTTGGTTCTGCAATTATCTTTGCGCTTTGGCATGCCAGTTAGTTATTAAAATGAATCTCAAAGCTATTTACTTCATTTGAGGATACTGCTGCACTACAGGTGGCTTGTTACGTGTCTTAGGCAAGAATGAGGAGCTGTGCAATATTCTACGCTTAGGTTTCTTCGAAAGAATATTTTGTAGGAAAAAAAAGGCTGCAGCTGCCAAATTTTATATCTCATCCAGGACAGAAGACTCTGAATGATGAAGTAGGCAAAAGATTTGTGTGATGCACAATTTCTGTGTAGTAACTTGCCCTTCCTCCATCACTAAGCCCATGAAGTGAGCAAAGGCAATATTTTTGATACAGCCCACAACAAAGCAGCACTCTACCTCTTGGTCCGTATAGACACTCGGCCGTCCTACACACGAGACGAAGAAGGCCACGCTCCTCTTCAACGGATTGTAGATGCTCTGAAACTAGAAAGTAACTGTTGTTAACCACAGATTTCAACCATAAACCATCATCCTGTCAACGATAATTTTGTCTGGGGACAGAAGGTCCACGGGAGACTAACATAAACAAACACGGCAGCAAACTGACAGGCCAGCCAAGCAGAAAGAAATGAAACGATGTGCAGAGCAACAGCGCACTCGTACCGAAAGTTACCAGCTACCACAATATGAGACAATTTCTGCGTGCTTGGGCTCCCAACTTCCTGACAGCCTGCTGTTGCCCACTTACTCCTTTGGCCCCATTTAATTTAGCTCAGTGATGGTACTGGCGCCCTGAGATATGTGGTGGTACGGAGCCGAGCCATTGCTGCTTAGCAGCCTTCCTCGGCTTCTCATTCTTTCCATGACACGCATGACCGTATTACCTTAAGCCTATTCTACTGTTGCAGCTCTAAAACTACATTTGTTACAAATTCTGACTTTTAAATCCGCAAGAGATGAGTGGCGTGAGCACGTAATTTTGTAACTCACCTAGGAGCTACTGGCACAAATCAACTACAAATAATAAGAAGGCTCATCTCATGGCTGAACTACGTAACAGGTTAACTTATCGCTTGACCATTTTGAGACGGTTCTGCGCATCTGCTCGTATGACGTCAGGTGGAGCAAAGAACGTCGCTGTTGTGGAAGTATCAATAGTATTTCTTATTCATTTATATCCGCTACCATGGGCTGATACTTGATGTACCGTATGGCTGCTTTGAACTCGGAAAAAAGTACTTAGTGGGCCTTCTTCGTTTTCCTTAAGCTCCGGATTGGTGAAAAAAGTGAATTTTGGCAGCAACACAGCATACTGAGTTTTAGCTCTCACCAGTAACACATACTGTGCTTCAAACATTTGTTGCCCCAGCAAAATGATAAACAACTCCGTAGTAATTCAGTTTTCCCTCCAAATTATTCCATGTTGCCACAGATAACGCTAACGCTAATTTTTCTTAAAGAAGTCATGAAACTTGAAACAAAATCTTTCTTGTTAAACTTTAAACACATATCTAGCAAAGTGGTCCTAATAATGTTTTCCTTGGAAAACTTGAAAGCAAATGCTATGTCGATGGGGAAACTTTAATTTCTAGAAATACCAACTATGAAGGGCTAATATATCATATATGAAGCTTGAGCTAGTAAAAAACACTCCTCCGTTCGTCCATTTGCGATATTTTGATGAGAAAGGCTCTTTAAAATACAAATTTCATAAGTAAAGTTTATAAATTTGGACTTACAAGTAGCCTACTTCTAGAGCATTTAATACTCAACCGATAATACGAATGCTACTGTAGTGTTTTTGCTGTAAGCCGTATTCTTCCGCGGTAACTTTTCATGACGGAGTGTGCTAGTATATAGCGTGATATATGATGATTACAAAATAAGCCATATCAATATTCAAAAAGCAGTAGCTACGTGGTTGTAAGTAACTGATTTCTTCGTCTGTCAACCTATTTTTTAACATTTTACTGCCTTATTTCTAGCAAACGGATTTTTGCATCGCACAGTTAACAGCTGTGATCGTGCAGAAATGAGTGCCCATTTTTTCTTCACGGAAGCCCACACTCACCGCATTTAATAAGCAAGTAGCTAACAGGTATGAACTAATCAACACTGTTTGCTATCAATCTCTCCACCTGACGTCACACACAGGAGTGGGCGGAACTTAACACCTACCTGCGCGTGAGTTAACCAGCTTGCGCGTACTGATAACTAGAGCACTCTGAGAGCGCATACCTTCGCCAAACTAGGTAATATTAACAAACAATTCAAATCGGTTCTTTTCAAAATATGATTTCCTTTTTACCAGCATCAAAATCTGGTCATTTATGCCTTTTGGCAGTAACAACAGCTGTAGCTAATATTGCTGGAGATCCGTTCATTACTTTTCAAATTATGTTGCAGACAAACATCAGTTAAACACAAACAGACCCATCGATCATCATCAAACGTCGATTATTAGGTTTTTTTAACATGTCTAACAATTCCTGTACATTTCAGCAAGATCCGTTCATAACTTCTCGAGTTATTTTGTCAACAAACAATGAATGAAAAACACCGAGACAAGCGAACGAACAGATCACAAACATTGGGTCATTTTACTCTTTGTATTATAGCTACATAAATAAGTAAAAACTACTATGTATAAGTTTCACTAAATTCGTCCATAACTTTTTTTGAGTTATGATACTAAGATAGAAGATGTAGACAAGAAACAAACAAACGGTTGAATGGATCTTTACCAAAATTTAATCATATGTTACTCTTAACGCCCCTAACAATCTCTAAATTTTGTACAGATCCGTCCATCAGTTTTTGAGTTATCTTGGTGACCGACAGACAGAAAAACTAGACCAAAACATAACCTCTCTGGCGGAGGTAATACCTAAACTATCAGAGTAGGGGAAACGCAGCAACATTCTTAACCAAAAAATTTATTAATCGCATGCTGAATAACTACCTACGCCTATGATTGGTAGTGCTACAAGAGTCTACTTCATTAGAGAACATAAATACTTCAACTTTTACGTTGTAAGAAAAAAAGTTTGGCAGTAGGCATACAAATATTCTGAGCACTGTGATGATGCAATTTTTTACCCTTGATGACTACGTACTATACTAGTAACAAAAACACATCCTAGATGCACACCATCACTGAGCAGTACCGTACGGTAGTCTAATATTTGCTTGTGAGCATTAATAGAACTACACTAGCTTATACAGTTACACTTTACACAGACGCTGCTGTTATGACGCCAAGCTACTCACTTTACTCATGGCAGTTCGGGCGTGAGCGGCGCTGCTGATGGAGTCATCTAGCAGAACACTTGCTGCGGTGACGGACGCGCCACACACGACCAGCCCCAACAGTGCTGGCGCTGTGACATAAACAGGCATAGTGAGTGGGGCGGCGATATGGTGACATAACACACACACATGTGTAGTGTCACTGCAGCAGTAAGTGGGGCAACAGTAAGGCAAAAACAACGTGGCATGCCCGACAGTGACACAGGATATTGCACTTTGCCTCGCTATTTTTAATAGGAAATCAATAGCAGCAACATGGCTCTCTTTCTCATGTAACCAGTATCACAATACTGAATAGTGAACGCACCACATAAGTTTTGACAAAGAAGAAGAAGAACAACAACAACAAGAAATAGGGCAATTTATGGAGAGTACGAAAAGCCAGAGAGACGGACTAGCTGTTCAATTCTCAAGCTTACAGTTAGATATCGATGTGATCGCCATCAGCGGTGAGTGTTCAAATGGTTGGCTGCGAGTAGGAGTCCTATCGCCACAACATAAGGACTGTTGTTGATAACTAGCTGTGTTGTAACGTTTTCTGGCTCGATCAAGATTTTTTCTCGACGTTGATGCCAAGCTGATGCAGAAGTCAATAATTTGAGAAGAGCTGGTCTCAATCGGCAAGACATGCGGCAAACGAGCGCAGCAGCAGAGCGTATTGGCTGCTCGTGTTCCGCGATAGCCATACTGGCACACTGTTCCATCCCTTGTCAATAGTCGACACAGAAGGATGTGTAACACACCAGTATTGATCATCGGGAGAGAGTACCAAGAAGAAATTTGTAAAAGTAAAACGTTTTATAAATATACGCTTCTCTGTTCTCTCCTGGAAGTGCTAAATCGCCACAAATGGAAGCTGTACAACTCCACAGAAAATGAGAAGGAGAATATCAAAGCAGGAGATGCAATCAATAGCAAAGTTTCAGGAGTTATCACTGCTTAAATGAAGTTCTGTGCATCAAGACAGCTCTCCTAAGAACACTGTACTTGAGATCGCACAGGTACAGAACTAAAGTCAGTCAACCACAGCAAGAAACAGCAGCACCGTAAAGGTATATACAATATTTGCTCCTACACACAAATAAGCAGAGATCGACCTATGCGTTGGCCCAAATACTGAACATTAGACACCATTTTCATAGAGAAGGAAACAGGTAATAACTATCAGCTGCAATATTTTTTCCAAAACCCTGAACTATCCTTCAGCAATGAGAAATTTCTGCACTTACTGCACAGGAGCAATTTTGATAACATTATAGCTATAATACTGCGAAAAGTTTTTATAAACAATTTATAATTTTCCTTAATCAACTACGGAATCCATATGCTTCCTATTATGAGGTTCATTTTACTCAGGGTGGCACAGTACAGATGGACTACTCGACTCGTAACTTTCTTGCATAAAATCTGTAAAAAGCAACCATTGATAATAAATTTCGTTATTATGGACAGTACTTTGAGGGATACTGTGCGTCTGAAGAATAAAAATTGAGTAACTCTTTATATACAGTGCATGAAATGAGCTTCTAAAAAGGTGGCCCATGTTTCCCGGAACTACTCTGGACAAAAAGGACACAGTGCAGCAGGTCTCTTCTCTATGGCAACTTACATGAGAGCACACAGACGTCCCATGTCACCTGACTTCTATACCTACCACCAGTAGCGGCACTTGAGGTGGTAGCAAGAGGAATACAACAAATATACTATGGTTATAACAACTTTTGCAGCGCAGTAGTCTGTTACAACCTCAATAAACAATTAGTTATCAATAAACCATTAATTATCATTTATAGTCGATATTATTATTTTGTGGTGAAAAAAGAAGAGAGCACAGGTGGGAAGCTCGAGCGACGAATTACTCACTCCTCTTGTCGCCAAATGTTGTGGTGCCATCATTTACTTTGCCGCCAATGACAGCCACTTCGCCAGCGCACCTGAGGGCGGAAGAGAAACAAACAACATGCTTGACACTGATACGGTCACATTCACCATTGATGCAGGGCTTCATGTTGCAGCAGAAAGAGAAAAGATGCTAAGTTTTAGTGCAAATCTATTTCAGTGCTTCCAGGTATTTTTGCGCTCGCGACTTCTTACGCAGAACTTGTTCAAAACAAACAAGCGGGGAGATTAGGAAGCTAAGTCTCCGACAAGAGTACAGCAGTCACGTTGCAGCCCGCAGCGGCACTACCTTCAAATCCATAATTATTAGCTATAGGTATATTCAGTGATTTATGACCCCGTTTCCACAAAAAATCACGATACCACAGACATAGAAAGAAGGGACATATAGTATGTTAGACACGCAGAACCCATGCAGAGATGTTTCCACACAGGATCAACGCGCATGAGAGTGCTATAATAACTACCACCAGGAGCAATGGAATTTAAATAATTTTAAAGAATAAACGATCAGTCGTGGCTTTCGTCATTACTTTCCAAATAGGCCCTAAGCAAAAATTTTCAGTGCCTTACAATAACATCACTCACCTTTCAACAGCAGCACGCACATAGTAGCTAGAGCTGGAAAACTTAAAATCCTCAAAAAGAACAACAGCTTTGAGTTCTTCTTCTTGTTTTGGGACTAGGTCGTCCCAGACAGTTCTTGCATTCACTATCTGTAAACAAACGAGCACTGAATCATACAACTCTGACATCCTTAGTTCAAGCCTCCTCAGCCCACAGTGTCTAATATGATACAAATACGGAAGAAAAACGGACAAGTTTCCAGTTACCAACTCACTTCATCTCAGACGCTGTCTGTCTGTCACGCCTGGTGATGAGCACAATAGTAGGAATATTCCAATGACAAATTTGCAGTGGTGAGCGGAAGGCAGAGTACCTCTGTCAGTGATACCCACGATACAGCGCCTCAGACGAAGGCTCCAGCTCAGGACCGTTCTGGGTCGGCACACTCAGGTAAGACATGTAAGGTCCTCTTGTCAAGTTTTTTTTTTATTATTTGGTATTATATGTATACTGGTGCACCAGCCCCGGGATCCCACTCCGAACAGCTTGCTTCCCTTTGACTGAAAAGTCTTGATGGTACAGACTTTAGGAAAGATTTAAATCCTCCAGAAGTAGATACTCTGCCTTCCACTCACCATTACAAAGTTGTTATTGGAACACTCCTACTATTTGCAGCGGCTCACTCCCGGCAGAGTACCTATATCAGTAGCATCGACGTTTCACAGAAACGCAGGGAGGGGTTTTAAAGTATTCTCCCTGAGCTGGAAAGTTTTGGACAGAGATCCTCTATCCTACCGGGTGCTCAACGATCCATATTATCTAAACCTAAAGTCAGGTGAAAGCGCCACACCGCAATACTCAACGCTTGGCGAGCCTCCACCAGGATTAAGACCGCCAGCGAAGCTGACAGGCTGGAAGCCCGAGCCCACTTTCAATTGTGGCCTACAACCCTGGCTTTAGTTTTTTTTTTTTACACAACCATTATGTGATGACAAAGAGAATCTGCTGTTACATATAATTGTTACCCTTTCGGTCAGCATTTTTTCCTCATCTGCCCACTGTCCAGCACTCAGGTCAGTAATAGCATTCACCTGTAGATAATTGCGGATGAAGACATTAGAGGAGGACAAGAAGGCCCCTGCACTACGAAAATGTGGTTACTATTTTTCTCAAGTCATGTACCTTGTGTGACAGCCCTCAGTTAGCCTACCGGATGCACGAGCATGATCAGGTGATGCCACACCTTGTGGCGAGGTTATAAAAGCGCTCCGTACCATTATGAGCCAGCCCAGAGCTCGCCTGTGACTAGTAGGCTATAGGTAGCTCTAGACGGTTGCCGCCACAGGNCTACTAGTCACAGGCGAGCTCTGGGCTGGCTCATAATGGTACGGAGCGCTTTTATAGCTTCGCCACAAGGTGTGGCATCACCTGATCATGATCGTGCATCCGGTAGGTGAACTGAGGGCTGTAACACTGTCTGTCTGTCACGCCTAGTGATGAGCACAATAGTAAGAATATTCCAATGACAAATTTGCAGTGGTGAGCGGAAGGCAGAGTACCTCTGTCAGTGGTACCCACGATACAGCGCCTCAGACGATGGCTCCAGCTCAGGACCGTTCTGGGTCGGCACACTCAGGTAAGACATGTAAGGTCCTATTGTTCAGTTTTTTTTTTTATTATTTGGTATTGTATGTATACTGGTGCACCAGCCCCGGGATCCCACTCCGAACAGCTTGCTTCCCTTTGACTGAAAAGTCTTGATGGTACAGGCTTTAGGAAAGATTTAAATCCTCCAGAAGTAGATACTCTGCCTTCCACTCACCATTACAAAGTTGTTATTGAAACACTCCTACTATTTGCAGCGGCTCACTCCCGGCAGAGTACCTATATCAGTAGCATCCACGTTTCACAGAAACGCAGGGAGGGGTTTTAAAGTATTCTCCCTGAGCTGGAAAGTTCTGGACAGAGATCCTCTATCCTACCGGGTGCACAACAATCCATATTATCTAAACCTAAAGTCAGGTGAAAGCGCCACACCGCAATACTCAACGCTTGGCGAGCCTCCACCAGGATTAAGACTGCCAGCGAAGCTGACAGGCTGGAAGCCCGAGCCCACTTTCAATTGTGGCCTACAACCCTGGCTTTAGTTTTTTTTTACACAACCATTATGTGATGACAAAGAGAATCTGCTGTTACATATAATTGCTACCCTTTCGGTCAGCATTTTTTCCTTATCTGCCCACTGTCCAGCACTCAGGGCAGTAATAGCATCCACCTGTAGATAATCGCGGATGAAGACATTAGAGGAGGACAAGAAGGCCCCTGCACTACGAAAGTGTGGTTACTATTTTTCTCAAGTCATGTACCTTGTGTGACAGCCCTCAGTTCGCCTACCGGATGCACGAGCATGATCAGGTGATGCCACACCTTGTGGCAAGGCTATAAAAGCGCTCCGTACCATTATGAGCCAGCCCAGAGCTCGCCTGCGACTAGTAGGTTAAGTAGCTCTAGACGGACGCCGCCACAGGCCGTCTTAGACACCGCCTAATGTGTCTTATACGTACAGTTCCCAATACATGGTTCTAGTGACGTATGGAGTTTCCCTTCTCCCATGCATCCTTTAGAGACCGACCACACGTCGTCTGACCACCCCGAAACCTGCATCCGCGGTAACAGCCAAGAATACTTAACAGTATGTCCCGTGAAGCACTGTGTAGCACGATCCCTGCGATGCGCTTACAGGAATGCGTTTACACTTGCAATGTGTCTATTAGATTGTCTAGTTCCTATTTTAGCACTTTTTGGCATCCCTCGAGAGAAAATTTCAGCAATTTTTTATTTTAATTAATGACATTAGTACACAATACAAGGCTCTTTAAGGTCAGAAACATGTACCAATGCCAAGTACTAGCATCCCAACGAGGTAGCTATTATTCGATACATAGCTAGAAATTTTTCTTTCTCAATTTAAATCACGTTAGAGCAGTTATTCTGAACGAATGAGCGCAGAAATGATTACAAATGACTCACGACACAAGCAAATGTATATATTTATTAGAACTTTTCATATGATTTTAGCACTTCTTAGCACATTTTAGCATTTTTAGCACCCTGTATACACCTTGCCTTGGGCATGGCTTCTGCGCACGCATCCTTAATAAAGCTGCAATGTCTGAGAGAAATACGGCCAGTATTTGGGTGCCGGGAAAGAGCATCCCCATTATCTGCTGGCTCTGTTTTCTCAAGGTCGCACTTAACAGCGGGCACTAGGCATAAAGGCGACAGATCCCCAGCCGCCTGAGACTGGTGATATAAATGTTTGGAGGATATGCTTGATTTCTGATTCCAGCCTTATCCATTCCTGGAAGGCTCTCCACCCACACACACACACACACTTTGTGGTCCATAAGTGCACGGTCGGTAAGTCCCCAGTATCTATCGGTTACTTCCTGACAGTGATTTTCTAGATGATCTCCCAAAAAACTCCAAGCGAGCAACGGACACGATCTCATCCCGGAGCTTACTACTTTCTTCCCTAGCACCAGCTGGAACGGGGGGTTTTCCCGAGGAAAACAGACTATGCCATGTTCTGCAGTACTGGGAATCACTGCTGCATTGGTCTCCATGGAGTGATTATTACCCCGACACATTAGCGCGTAAAAGCCGGGCTAAAAATTTCAAATCAAAAGGGGATGTGGGAAGACATACACCCTTTCCCAACCTTCGAGATCGGTCATGAAGAAATCGACTGCCGTCGCTTTCGGGTGTTCGTAATGACACACAAATCGCTCGAGTTGGGCATTGAAAGACGTGGACATAAGGTCGATTTGCAAACACGTTTCTCTTCGAAGATTGTCGGGGAACGTTCCCTTCGAAACTGTCCAAGGCGCTGGACTCGCCTCTACTGATACAAGGCGTCCGCTATACCATTCGGGTGATCGGGCACAAACCGAGGCATCAGGGTAACATTCTTTAGCTGAGTCAAGAGAAGCAATTTTTTGGTAGTCTGTCTCACCGTCCGTGACCGGTGTGATCCCCGTTTTAGGATCGCAAAGGGCGCTACCTGGTTGTCCAAGGCTAAGGCTATCGTTGCATCCTGAACTAGGTATCAAGGAAGACCCCATTGCTTTCTTTAACGCCAAGAATACCTTGATATTGATAAGGATTTTTGTCTACTCTGAAGGCCAGGGCCCTTGTATGCGTCGACCCTCCTCTGCGTGAACTCCAAACCCTGTGCTTGACGTATCTGGTCCGTAAAACAAGGTTAGCTCTGGAGGCCGGAATGGATAGCTTGTCAACAAATGTTTTATGCTGGTCCATTACTGTAGGGGTAAAGTGAAGTCAGCAGGAGAAGTAAATCGCTTATCCGTCGGGTAAAACCTGAACCGAAAAAACCATGGGTGCTGAACTTGCCCTATGATAGGACCTGCCTGGCGAAGGTTAAGGTGCTCTGGATCTGTTGTAGATCTCTCAGAGTTACCTGATCCGCTGACAAAAGGCTTCTTACTCTTCCTGAGGCGCGCTCTACGAAAGTGAGAGGTAGAGACACCCTTCCTCCTCCTCCTCCCTGAGCCCTAACCAAACCAGATCATGCGTGGATTCTAGAGTGGACTTAGGACACCTACACTCTGAAGGACGCGCGACCTCGCCCAGTCTCGATGCACTTCCTAAAGGAGAAAATCATCCAGGTAGACTAAACAAGAAGTGCCTCAGTATCTTAATCGTCTCAGGCGGTACACCATCAGTCAGGAAAAACCAAAGGAGCAATGAAACGGAAGGGGAAAGCCTGGAATATGAAGGCCAGGAACTATTGAAAACTAATGTGAATAGGTATATGTAGACACGCATCTTCTATATCTAGGTTCGCCAACCACGGCCGTGCTCCTCATATCTAGGTTCGCCAACCACGGCCATGCCAGTAACATATCTCATAAGGTGTAGTGGCTGACCATCCTGAAGACGGGAACTTGCAGAAAAAAGTTCAGCTGCTTGAGGTCCAGGATGAGTCTCAAGTTTCCCGATGGCTTCAGTACTACGCAGATGTGAGAACAAGCAGTTCTGGCGCTGTACCCTCCTGATGAGCCCCTTCATTAAAAGACTTTATAAGCTCTACGGCGCTTACCTAGCCAATTTTTTTTTTACCACCTTGAAGCTCCCGCCCATTGAGCTCCCAAGTGGCGAAGCCTTGCCTCCACCGGCCAGTCAGAATTGACCTCTAAAATTGTGCCGGGTCTGGAAAGTTCTCCCTGCCCGTCTGGCTCCTGAGTTAGCAAGTTCTTGGGGCGAAGTACGCACTGTACCGTCTGGAAATCCAGAGTTCTCGTACGTAGAGAGCCCTGCTTGGCGGCCAAGCTAGGGCTGTAGTTCTGGCAAAGACAGTCTAGTCGAGCCTCTCCCCGAACTCCGCTTTCCAAGATCCTGGTAGTCTACCTGATTACTGCTCTGTCTGACTATCGAAGAGCATCCCCTGCTAGTGGAACTTGGTGCGCTACTCAGAGTATAAGGGGCGCGTATCGGAAGTGCGATACCCCTGTCCTGAAAAGTTCCCTTAGCTTCATCCTTTCTGTCCTGGAACCGAAGGATACCATCACTTTTAGCCTGACAAAATCTGAGGGCCACAGCGAAGGACAGTACCGATCGGCCTTATTAAGGTCCTCCTTCAGAGACTCCGTTCTAACAGACTTGGTGGTAGAACTTCTAACAGACTTCTTAGGCTTAGAAATCTATCCATCAATGACTCGATGGCAGATGCCGGGAGAGCTAGGCTCCCTAGTAAAGTTCTCTTTAGCATGGCGAAGTGGGCCTGGGTATCCTCCAAAGAATATAGCTACTACCCTAACTGCATCCGGAGAAAACAAGGCCACTCCATCCCTAAATTCGTGAAGGCCGATACCCGCTTAAGTAGAAGCTGTTGAACCTGTCAATCATACTCCACCGCTGACGGCTTCAGGGCCCTCGTTTTCCATTTCAGCGGCCCAGTGAACGCTCCCGCTGTCGACACAAGCTTGGGATTCTCAGGATAACCTGGGATTCTACCAGTTATTCCAAACACTTTCAAATGTAGGAGTTGCAGAATCTCTGAAAGTATGCAGTTTTAAGCGTCTTGGCCTTAAAACTCAAAGACCAGCTAAGAGTTTTCGTAATTACTGGGGCTGCTAAGACCTCAAAAATGACCTACTTAGCCTTGGTCGGCTTAGGTGGCGCTACCAGGGCCAACAATATGACAAGGGCTAAGAAGATCTCATTCTTGTAGGTACGAGGCAGAAAGACCATTCTATGTCATCTGGTCTCTAGATTTACCTCTCTTTGTCCGAAAGTCCCTTCACTGAATGAAATGGTGCCTTCCTCTAAATTAGCCACCGCGTGCGGGGAAACGACATACCAGGATGATGAGGTGCATTTAGCGGGCTCAAAAGAGTTGTCAGAAGTGTCATCGCCTTGCGTGTCTGCCTCTGGTTCCGGTATAACTTCCGCCTCCATCGGCAGCTTCCTTAATTGGAAGTCCTCAGGTTCCTCCTCGTCTCCGACTCCCCAGAACTCTCCATGGTGGGGGTGTCCATCTGCTCATCCTCACCTACTAATATGAACCTTTCTGGAAGAAAGTACAGCCCAATCCCGAAACGATTCTTGTCTAACGTTTGCCGCATCGATCTGAGCCTAAGGATCTCCTCCTGCGTCTTAGACAATTGCTCCATCATCTCTTGTATGTTAACGATTAACGAAATAAATTAGCCATTTGGTTTTGGACAGACACGCTTGAGCCTCTTCAACCTGCCTGACCATCGCACTCTGGATGTCGGTCAGTAAGTTGGTTGCACCGTAGGTTTAACCAGGAAGGGATCCAATGAGAAATCTACAATTTCTGAAGGATCCAAAGGAAGAAGAATTTCCGTCGTTATTCGTTTACCTGGGGGGGTGGTATTTGAGACTACCACACCGTGAGCTCCGACGGACCTTCTAGGTTGAAAAGCTCCATCGTACGAGTTCAGGCGCTAGGCTCTATATTACTATTCTTACCTGGAAGGTCTGCAGACTCTGGGCGACAACGAACTTATGCTCGCTGAGATAGGGGGATCCTTACAAAGAGAAAAGCTCTTCAACGCTTTCCACGCAGCGCACGTAAAAGCCTTAGAAGTGCGTTCATATCCAAAGAAAGCCGTGGGCGTAGGGATCTTTTCCTTGCCCACTTGTATACCGTACGGTGACGATACCTCTGGTTGACCCAGTCGACTGTCTTGTCTTCTCTCCGCCGCAGACACGGCTGACGCAACTGTTTTCAGAGCCTTTGAACAGGTTGAGCATTAGAATGGAAAATATAACAAATGGTAGCTATAGATCACACGCAGACACCTCAAAGGGCAGTGACCCGCGTTGGCCATAATTTTCGCAATATTTGACACGAAACTCAAACAATTTGAGCATACATATTACTAACACTCCAATTTACTTAAAACAACTGGACACCGCTGCACAAAAGCCAAGTTCCATGTTGGTCTTCCACAATCCTTTACAAGAGAAGCTGGCATGGAACCACACGCTCGACGTCAGCTTCTAGCTCCACACTCCTCTCAAAATATACGAGTATCTCCCCTTCAAAACCTTTCAAAGTTTTGAAGATTTAGAGAATCTGGAATTACTTCAAGTTTTCTTAACGTCGCAGAATCCCCACAAATGTTTTAAAATATTGTCACTCTTCAAACTATTTCCAAGTCAAAATCATCGACCGCCATCAGTTTTGACTACCGTGTCAAAAGCACCTAGCTGTTCCGAGGCTAGGTAGTCTAACTGAGGGGAGGAGCTGCTGAGATGCTGACGCAAGGCGGCGCTTGTCGTGAAGGAGTGAGGTCCCGGATCTGGTAGTACACCAGTGTAAATATAAAACCAAATAAGAAGAAAAATTTTTAACCAGAGTAGCTACTTTACCAGTCTTACATGAGTGTGACGACTCTGAACGGTCCTGCACTGGAGACATCTTCTGAGGCGCGATGTCGTGGAGGCCAGCGATAGAGGTAGCTATATATTCTGTCGGGAACGACCCACTGCAAAAGAACACCGTAATAGATTCGCAAGTCTAGCTCCCAATTAGGCAATAAACGAAAACAAAAAATAAGTGCAGCTGAAAGAATCTTATGTGGGGTAAAGGGAGTTGCGTTTCATGCATATAGCCACATAGCGTAACTTAAGATTCGAAAGCACATTAGGTAAATGGAGCTAATTGGAGTAAAATATCCCGATAGGTAGTTATTTGAAATATTAAACTGGAATTAAATATGTACATGCAAATACAGTAGAACAAAAAGTTCAACTGAGTAAATGAGCTAAATACGGTAGCTACAGTTCAAAGGAATTACCGTAAGTATATTTCTAAAACATAAACACATTTAAATGAAGTTGAACGAACCAAAACAGATGTAAGAGGAAGTCAATAAAATAACATGATGATGAGTTTCGTTAAAATGAAGTTAAATGAATTTTTTTAGCTAAATGGTATGAACTCTACGGTGGGTGTGTCACCATGAAAAATGACACAAGATTTTTAGGTAGTAGCTACCTACATACCATTAAGGGTACACACAGAGCATGAAGAGTAGCTACATCTCCAGCAGGATTTTAAATCCTAGAGTAAAATACCGACAACACAGTACATAAACCAATCAAATGATAGAAACAAATTATTATGATGCCTAAAGGAAACATAGTGGTATTCTTCAGAAGACTAAAGGACATAACATGTTCAACTAGACATCAAACAAGGCATAACCCTAATAAAAATTTTCGGTGAAACACGGGTGGCATACTATGGTAGCCCCGCTCTCAGTCGAGAAAAGAGTGTCGCATTCAAGAGGCTACCGCGCTGCTCGGTCGCCTAAGGCGTTTGCTGGCAACATCAACCTCGTGTGGAAAAAGATTCACCCTAGCAGTGAGAGCTTCGCCGAGCTTGCCCAAAACAGCAATATTCTGCTACTTTCGCAAATGCCCTGAATAACTGGGAGACACGGTCGGGTGAAGTTGGTTAAATTTTCGAAAGAAGCAATATTACATGGCTTTAGAATTCCGAAGAGTCCATCCAGTAACTTTATCCTTAACCTTACACCGGTGTTTCAAAAAAGAAGCTAGAGAATGAGTATGTTAATGAAATGGGGAACCCGCGCACAGATCGGTGACATGGGAAAGCCTAGTTTTGCAACAAGAGTAAGAAAACGACCAAGTTGCGTATGGACAAAAGGGAGCAAATTAGTTATAGTCAGAAATTCTAAGTCTCCGATTTCGAGCAGAACGATATCACAGAAGAAAGAGCAAGGGGCACATAGCACGTCGATAGAAACGGGGAACCCATGTACGAAGGTGTTCCCACACAGGATCAACGCGTATGGGAACAGCAAGTCGGGGAAAGAAGAGGAAGAACAGAATAAAGCATGAGCAAGAGCAAATAGGAGTATGAAATCGGGAAGGAAAAAAAGTAGACACGAAAGACAGACGTCCCGAAGGTCAAGCTAATGGCTGAGGTGACCTACACGAGAAAAGAGGGCGAGGAAAGAAATTTCCGAAGTCCTAGTTTTGGCTATTATAACGTGAGGGCTCCGCCTGGGGCGCGACTCCCACAACATAGTCTAATAATAGATGAAAAATCAACAAGTAAGGACCTAAATTTCCAGCAACTAGATAGTGCAACCCCAGTAGTCGTTCTAAACACAAATGCAGCTAATTTTCACTTCCTCCAAAGGAACGATAACGAAGAGTGAAGAGAAAACGAAAGAGAGTAGCTACAACACGGTTACTCACGGTATCTTTGCGTTGGTGCGGCACAATAATGGAATGGAACGTCACTCCAGGCATGGAGGGAAGGCACAATGCAACCATTTCGTTAACACACTTAGCACCTCTTGGCCTACATCTGTCATAGGCCATAGAAGCTGTCCTGTGACCGACATTGTTTTCCAACACACCACGGCACAGAGTACAATTGCTGGCTATTCTTGAGAACAAAGTCAGTGATGGTAACTTACTCCTATTCTCAATGTAACTTTGTTCTGAAGCGCTGTTGGCACAGGTCTTATTGTAACTTTGATTATCAGAACTTTGGCTATTTTTTCCAGTGCGATTTGTCTTGGACAAGGGACGGTCTGCTTCTGGGTCACAGCAAATTCGCTTAAAAGCACTGCCAGTCCCAGAGGAGGCTTCAGGAGAATAACCTCTTTTTGAGCAGCTCTCTGTAGCGCGGCGACCCCCTCCAGAGAATGGTGAAGAATCAGTCACACAGCGTGCGGCATGCTGTTGGGCACCTTCCGAGTCACTACTAGTGAATTGTTGAGCAGCTGAGTCCACATGCAATGTTTTATTAGGGCACTTCTCAGTTTTGCACACACATAAAGTGCCTTCAGAAAGAAGGCGAGACTGCAGTGGTAACTCGCTGGTGCCCAGGACACCACTACAGGCGGCAGCCAGCGTGCGACAGCTGGCAGGCAAGCGCCTCTGGAGACTCAAATGCATAGGATGCGCTGAAAAAAACAAAAAAACAAGGCTTGACACAAAACTCTACGTTAAGCCAGCACATCACAGCAAATGCACAGAGAGCTATGTTGCATGCCTTCTTTAGCTGGGCCGTGTCCCTGAACGTCAAGATACTAGTACAATATTAATGCGAATTTCTGCTTCCATTTCGGATAGCTACCTCCTTCTAACATGTGGTAAGATTCCCACCGACCTTGAGCTTAAAGAGGCAATCTGATGCAGAGAGCTACCTACGTGTTCTCGATGGCGTGTGTGGACCCTGGCCCGCTTTTTCCATCCTCCGGTCAGGCCGCCTTTTGGAAAACTTTGCTTCAGGCAGGAGAGCATCACATCCAGCGAGGAAGGTTAAAAATTTTATTCCGCAACTACCCAAAAAGGCCTAGGCCCTTGTCCGTCAGAGACGAGGCCAGGTTATCCAACCCCGCTGGCGGCTCTAATGATATCTGAACTGGGAAATAACGGGATGGCATCTGAAGGCGTCAGAAGGGCTTGCGGAGAGACAGAGACAGTGCGATCACCGTACTCACCCCCTTTCATTGATGGTCTCTGCTCAAGTCTTCACCTGAGACCAAAGGGTTTCGAGTTCCAACTGACAACTCTTCACTCTAGACTAGCGGGAATCTAGCAGCCCCACCACATGGTCCGTCGCAGACATCATTGTGTAGCCCAAACATGTCAAGCCCTTAGATGATGGAGATCCGTATCTCCCTGCTCTGTCCTGCCTCCAATCTGCTTGAAAGCCTTCACGTTATCCAGCAGCCCACAGTCCTACCAATTGCTATCAGTAAGACTTTAGGTCGGGTAGATCCACACCATCGGCCCTGTTGTCTTTAGCTCAGGTTATCGCATCTGATTTCAACCAGCACAGGCCACCAAGAAGCAATGTAGCGTTGGCTGAGGATTTTTCCCAAGGCCTCCAACACGTTCATTCACAATCAACTCCTTAACCCAGTCCAGTCCTCTACACTAAGATAAAGTGTAGTAAGGTAGCTGGCCGCTTCTTGAAAATACCTTTCGTTTCGTTAAATTTGAGATTTTTATGCTTAATAATTAGCAAAATGAAGCATATAATTCGCAGTACGGTATTTTACAATTCATTTTAAAAATTCCTTCCACCTTCCTTAAACTTGTATGACAGTCACTTGCCAATTTTTCAACACAATAGTTGCACTAGTTGTGAATGTATAAGATATTTTACACCACCCTAAATCAGTACTAAGCTGTTCTAAAAGAGGAAAAGGATGAGACATAGCTATAGTACAGGGTTCAGAACGATTCGGGAAAATGAAGTTCAAGGCTAATTCAAGGTTTTCAAGACTGGTGCAGGCTAGGGAAAATTTCAGGCTCTCGTACAAATACCTTTGCAAGATATGAACATGTACAAATGTGAAATATTACTATCTGATGTCAATTGTTAACAACAAATAGCTAATTGATTTTCATCATATATTTTTTACCAGTTTGATCAAGAAGGACAAAACAAAATATTGCCTGACAGACGAAAACTAGCCAAATTAAAAGCTATTTCATCTAAATACCATAAAGCATCATTGGTAATGCAAAGAAAAATACTTGCACGAGTTTCAAAACAATTTCAAAAAATCAACAAGAATCATGTGATTGACTAAACTAAAAAGGATTTAACATTTGAAATAATGATCGTGACTCTGGTACCTAGGGGGACGCCAAACGCCAATGGCACTAATTCGAACCCCAATTCTACCCCTGTAGGATATATTATTTATGTAGTTATACATAGAAACTCCAAATTGAAATATTGTTGGGTTAATATACTGACAAATACAGATACATTTTGCCTTAAAGGCCTTCGAAAATAAGCAAAATACTGACAAATATATATATATATAGACTTCGCCTGACCAGGCATAACCCAGTAATAATTATAGGCTATTTCTCATTTTTGGCACAAATTCAACAAATTCAAGGCTTCTTCAAGGTCATTATACATGCTGTAAGTAAGCAAAGACAAACGTGGAACCTATGCACGAGGGTGTTCCCACACAGAATTAATGCGCATAGGAATAGCAAGTCGGGAAAGAAGAGGAAGAACAAAAACCAGGTACATCAATAGGAGTATGAAATTGGAAGGAAGCAAATGGGCACGAAAGACAGACGTCCCGAAAGCCTAGCTAATGGCTAAGGTAACCTACCGAGTCCCCTGAGGTCGCTGCTCTCAATAACATAGAATGGGCGAACCTAACTAACCTAACCCTATGGCCAACCCTATGCCCCCTGACGGGTTTCAACACAATGTGACAAAATTTTGTTACCATATGGAATACTATGCTAAAATTCTTCATGTTCTACGTGACGTTTCGGCCGAGACACTGCTCAACATCAGGTTCTTAAAAATTCAAAGTCTGGCATTTGTAAAAACTAAAGTAAAATAACTATAGAGCTATATCACAATGAAGATAAACCGATTACCATTCCCATTTCACATTCATGTAAAATTCATACTGTCTCCTATTAGTGGACAGAATGAACAGGTACAGAAAGAAAATTTGTGCTAGACACATTATCGACAACCAAACCAAGTCACACATGTATAAACCACGATAGCTACTAACACAATATTTGTTTGCCGGTGCAGCTCAATATATACTTGCACCCTTCCAGAATATTCTCGTTCACTACAATTAAAGAAATTGAAACCATGATCGTATTTTAGGTCAATATAAAGATTACGGTTTTGGCAATTTTCAAGTCTATAATATTGTGGGTGCAAAATACAATTGAAACACAGTTCATCAACAGTCTCTGCTAGGGGGAGAGACATACATATGATGTTCGTAAGTGTAATGAAATTTCATACTGCTCTGGCTCGACCTATGCTGCTTGCATCACCTTGAGAGGGCGTTCATCTTGTTACCCAAATAAAGCGCATTACAGCGCTCTTCAAGTACACTCGAAGCGGTACAAGACTCCTGCCTGTCTGCGGTCAGCTTTGCTGGTCAAATTGTATCAGGGAAGCATATTATGTTTCAACAAACTGTGTACCTACAAGGATGTACATAAATTCAGCACATGAGAAAATCACTTTACCATTGACATCACTTACAAGCGAGTGTAGATCGCTTGCAGCATTGGTTAGTGAGCAACACACAAACACTTGGCTTTGACAGCCACTCCTCACTCCAGTCATTTACGCTCATTTCAGCAGGGCTCTGCAAAGAAAATAGGGCAAATATAAGCAAGAGGCACAAATTTGTAAATACTAAACAAACTCAACGTTCAAAGAATCAGGTCAATGATCCGTAGCTTCCGCGAACGATGAGTGATGCAGGAAATAGCTAGGATTATTTTTGCTAAAAGATTTAAAACGTTGTACCACGTCACGACTCGCACGAAAAGGTATGAAACATGCCATTAGCAAGGAAAAACATATAAACACACAGTCATGTTTATTATATATTTAATCGTGACAAACAATAAGGACAAACTGGCCGAGACCTATGAATATTCTGAAGTTTCATTTACGAATTAATTACAGAACCCACAGAAACTTCACAAGTATATGTTTGAGCCCAGGAGTAGGCTAGGGCTTTAGAATTCCACTCCCGTCCTGCACGTGGCGTAAGAGGCGACCAAGGGAAGGTCGATCCAAACGACTAAACTTTTATCCCTTTTCATTGGCCACGGCTGCCGCTTGACAGGCGTATGAGCCTGCAGAAGGTGGGGTGGTGGGATCACTCATGCGAGGAAATGCGTATGAAAGGCAAATGAGCTCCATAGAGCCAACGGCAACTAGAGAGGAGATCACATGGCTGTTGCCATTGCTCTGTGCCCGGCATTCTACAGTCAGCTCATTTCCCTACCTCTCGATGGCACAATCGAGACTATTCTTTCTTCTATTTTTATCTTTTGTGCTATTCCCCGCTGTGAGAGGCGGAGTTGATGGAGGCCCAACATGTCCATCGTGACTGTCGTCCCCCATAACCAGACGAACCTGGGGGAATATAAGCCTCACTCGAGAAGGCAGCTCTACAGAGAGGACTGTACTTCTCCCTCTGCTAATCATTTTTCTTTCTATCTTTCTTGTATATTTGTTTTTATATTTATTTTTCTTTTACTTCTTTGTGGGGATGTGGAAAGGAACCCGGGACCGGGTCGAGCTCGGGGGTGTCTTCTCCTTTTTTGTAATATGAGAGGACTGTAAGCGAACCACGAGGAGCATGGTGTTGTATCCCGTGGTGTAAATGTCGTATGCTATTCCGAGATGCTGGTGTCGGATAGGAGGCACGACGCGGAGCTTGCTTTGGCGGATTCTCAGTTCCCTTTTCGCAGGCCATTGGGTCTGAGCTTACCGGCAGTCAGCGTATGAATGCTTCTGTCGTGAGATCATGGTTGTTAGTGTGTGTGGACGTCTAAACAATTTTTATGTATTCTCGTTGTACCGGAGCCCTGCAACTAACGATTCTCTGTATGACTGTTTACTGGCAGCGATAACCTCGATCCAGAGCATGAATCCTAAGTCAGCATCGGTTTTTGTAAGGGATGTTAATGCGCACCACAGGGACTGGTTGTATCTTGTCCCAGGCGGATGGCCAAGTTGAGGCTGCGTTGCACTTTTGCTCCTCATCTAGTTGTGTGCAGCTAGCCTGTGGGTACACGTATATTGTTGGCAACTGTCTCGACCTCGTCATGACTGATGTCCCTGACTAGGTGACTGTCAGATGGCTTCCCTATTGACACTTCTGCCCACTCACATCTTGTTGGGCCCATTGAACTGAACCAGGTTGTTCCGGTGGCAGATACCAGGAGTGTGATGTTCGTTAAGAGCAGGGCCAACTGGGATGCTATTACTGGAGCAGTAAGGGCGTTACCTTGGCGCTAGATTATATGCAGTGAGGATCCTTTCTCTGAGCTTAACGATTTGACTGTGTTTTGATTAGTCCCAAAGAGGGCTATTCTTGTGAGGTCTCGCGATAAACCGTAGTTTGACGATCAGTATCGGTTAGCTTTTGAAGCTAAACAAGCGGCTTATGGGGTTTGGCGGTGTTAACGTATCCGCACGTTTGCTTCCTGATCCACATCGTTTGTGGAGTGAGCTAAAGGGTTCAGTTTTCGGTGCTGAACTTGCTGCCCCTTGTTGGTCCCAGTAATGTTCGTTGCTGATCTCTTGGCTAAGGCGGAGCTCTTTATCAGCTCACTTTGACGGGAATATGAGCTGGCATGTGTCGTCATTGCCTCATATATGTCACCCTGAACATCTTTTTAACCTCTTTGGCGTTCAGATCTAGTACTACTAAGGTTCTGCTTGAGGACCTTGATCCCTATGGAGGTGTGGACCATCTAGGCATGTTTCCTGTTTCATAAGCAGCTTGCTGGCGTTCTTGCCTCTAAGCTTGGAGCGCTGCCGGTGCCTGGTATGGTTAGAAAATTTTCTCCGTTGTTGGCATACTGGGAATATTACGCCTAATCCCAAAAGTCCGGCGTCGCCCAATGTCAACTACCAACCTATTATGCTGTTGCTCATTTTGTTGAAGGTGTCCGAAATATTGGGGGCTTGTAAGCTTGGTCATTTTGCTGAGGCTAAGGGTTTGCTGCCTGCTGGTCAGTTTGCGTACAGAACTGGTTTGCGTCGTTGTGATGCATTGTTGTCAGTGTCAACCATTTACAGTCTCCGCTCCATTGTAGGTCTGCGGCACGCCTTCTACAGTTGAACTTTCGCGTGCGTTTGGCAGGGTCAACCGCAGGGATCTGTTAGTCTCTGGTAGCTTTTGTGGTGCCGGCAGACGCTTCGGTGCATTCACCAAGTTACACGTGTCCAGTGACATCATGCCTGTTGGGTGACTTAGGCGGCTGGAGAGCAGCCGGAGTTAGTCTGATAAGTAGCGGCGCAGGGAGAAGTTGGTTGCTCTTCCTGTGTGTGATCCTTGGTAGCGAGTGGCGACCATAGTCCTAACATTTGGTAGCAGAGCATGGTTGTCCATAGCCGTGTTAATGATGGCTTAAGCTACGACGAAGATACCTCCGAAGTTCATTGAAAATGAAACTGATTATGTGTGGAAAAAAGATATGAAATTGTGGACTGCGTTTACTGAGCTGTCAAAGGCAAAGCATGCTATAGCAGTTCACTTTTAGTTGACTGGCAGAGCAAGAAAAGCGTCATCTGAACTAACAGAAGCTGAACTTGTTGCTGAGACTGGGTTGAAGCAACTTTTGGACAAGTTGGATAGAGTATTTTTGCTGGATGAAAACTGTTTAAATACTTACTGAGCGTTTGAAAACTATCGGCGGCCACATAAGTTCACGATTGATGAATATTGAAGTGAATTTGATCTTCGTTATTACAAATTGAAGGAAAGTGGCGTAACTTTGCCGGATGCAGTTGTAGCGTGCAGGCTTCTTAAGAACTGTGGTCTCAGTGACGTGCAGTTTCAACTTGCCGTTTCTACAACTTCTACTATGACTTTTGAAGCTATGAGTAAAACCTTGAAAAAGCTGTTTGCTGGAAACAGTCATCTCCTTACTCAAGGAGACACCAGTATTGTAAAGACTGAATTGCCCTCATCTCCTGAAAACAGTATTGTAAAGTTTGAATTGCCTTCACCTTCAGAAAACGACATCCTTTACGGGAGAAATACTTTCCGTAGTCGCGGCAATCAGTCAAGTGCTCGGACACGAACAATTAGGACTAACAGTTCTACATCTGGCCAAGTTGTGGATAGACGGTGTAACCCTCCTAAATGCCGATGGATCTATTTCAGAGTGTTTCAATTTGCGCTTCCAAGATGCATTGGGCCAAACAATGTCCGCATGCCTTTGAAAAAAGGCACCTGTGATCTTTTACGATCAACATAGTGAAGACCCTGAAGTTGAAGTGGTACAAATTGCACTTCTGGCTGATATCCATCAGAACCCATCGAATATGGAAGCTCTGTTAGGAGATACAATAGGTTGCGTTCTTCTCGGCTCGGGTTGTTCTAAGACTGTTTGTGGAAGGGTGGCTGGACTGCTTTTTGGACACCCTCAGCGACGATGAGAAAGCTGGGGTCAAATACAAACCGTCTGCATCAAGTTACCGATTATGTGATGGAAAGTGTGTAAAGGCTGAAACGAGCGTAACTTTTCCTTGCGTTCGCGCCGGAAAAAATGCATGTATTCGCTCTATGTTGTTGAGTTGAAAATACCACTACTATTAAGCAAGTATTCTATGAGAGGGCGTCTATGGTTCTTGGTCTGAAGCATGATTTGGCCATGGTAACCGCTAAACGAGTCAAGCTCAGGACTACTTCCATGGGGTACTATACAATGCCCATATTTTAACCTGCTACCGAGAAGCAGATATATAAGCTCTGTATTGCTTAGTACTTCAGCTTCTGAAGATGTTCAAAGAAATTTGCTTGAAATACAAGCGTCTTAGAAACCGTAATGCGCTTTTCAATTACCATGGATATTCAACGAATCAGCTTGTGTTTGGTTGCAAGCCATCGATGCTCAGGGTTTACAGTGGAGGTTTACCTGCACTACAGAGACACACAACTTCACAAGTGGTGGATGACAATCTTAATGCCGCTCATGCTGCTCGAGTGGAGTTTCTCCGACAAGAGTCTATTGAAAAAGTACACTGATGAATGCGAACCTTGTCAGAGGGACGCGGGTTTACCAGCTGACGACGGCGACTCTGATTTGGAGGGTAGTGTACGAACCTCAGAGAATAACGAGAAATTTTAATTCCGGGTCGTGCGACTTCTTAAACACCTAAGTTGGGAAAGTGGGACAACGCATCGAGTGTGTATTGGAGCACGATGGTGGAAAGTTCAGTGCTGAAGTTATCAGCATAGCGGGCAAAGCCGGCGGATTGTATGGCAGCTGTTACAACATCAAACGTAATTCAGGCGATGTCGACCGGATAGATTTTATTCGCCAGGAGGAGAGATGGCGTCCGTTGTCGGCGGAAACATTTGGAAGTGAAACTACTGTACCGCTAGTGAAGAATCTTTGATTGCCTTAGGTTCGGGCACTAATATGGCCAACAAAAAGAGCTTCAAAGTTTTAGGCGAAATTTAGTGCATGAAGAAGTTCGGGACGAAGGTCAAACATATATCTCTTCACGGTGGGTTCTCGCTGAAAATTAAAGGAAGGCAAAACTGTTATCAAGGTGCGATTGGTTGCCCGGGGATTTGAAGAAGAATTGAGGAACGGAAGAACTGATTCTCCCACATGCTCGCGAGATGCACCTCGAACGGCGATGTTGATCAGCGCTTCGAAACAATGGATCTGCCTGCCACTCCATAGACAAAAAGGCAGCCTTTTTACAAGGAGAACCCATTTAGCGTTCTGCGTTCATCAGACCTCCCGACGATATCTACTGTGGAAACCTATGGAAGCTAAAGAAAACTGCCTAAGGCCTTTGTGACGCTCCTTCTGCATTGTATTTTAGTTTGTTATCCATGTTCTACACATTTGTTAGCGACTTTTCTACGAGTTTCGATCGGTGCAAGTTCTCTTCAAGTTGCGATCTAAAGAAGAGAAGGAGGGAGTATGTTCGTCTCGAGTAGCCTTTGTGGTGCGGGCAGATGCTTCGGTGCATTCACCAAGTTACACGTATCCAGTGACGTCATGCCTGTCGGGTGACTTGGGCGGCTGGAGAGCAGCAGAAGTTAGTCTGGTAACTAGCGGCGCAGCGAGAGGTTGGTTACTCTTCCTCAGAGTGATCCTTTGTAGCGCGTGTGAACCTTAGTTCCAACAGGATCTGCTGTAAAAGTTGGAGTCGTTTGGTGTGGGTGGTAGGATTATGTCAATCATTTGTGATTTCATTTCTTAGCGAACGCAGAGCGTTTGTTGACGGTTGTTTGCCTCAGTCTCAGGTTAGTGTACTTGGCTTGTTGCTGTTCGGTCTGTATACTAGCGACATGCTCTCTTCGCTAGAGAACACGATGATCAACTATGCTGACGATTCCACTTAGTGATACCTACCCTCAGCATGCGTAATGTTGTCCAGTCTTTAAATAGGGACCTGTCGCGCCTAATTGCATGGTGTTCGGCCTGGAGTATGAAGCTGAATGCCACTAAAACCAAATCTATGATTTTCTATCAGTCTCGGACACTTCCACTGCAGTATTCACATCTGAAGATAGATGACATTTTGATTCAGGAGTCTAATTCCTTGGAGATTCTCGGTGTTGTTTTTGATGAGCTTACTTTTGAGCCGCATATGGTATAAGCGACTGGTGTCACGTGCTTCCTGTAAGACTGGGCTCCTGCGTAAGGTAAATTCTGTGTTTAGTGACAGAGGTTGTCAGTAGATACTTTTATGTTGCCAGTGATGGATTATTGCTCGAGGGATCTGGTGAAACTGTATCATGGGAGAGGGTGGCCGAACTCTGAAGGTTTCATAAGGTGAACAACAATTAGAAACATTGACAGTATTTTTCTGCACCTGCCCTCAAGGTCGTTAGGAGGATTAAACGTGCTGCGGTTGATGCGCACTCTTTTACTTCGGAGAATGTTGACGCCGCACTTGTCAGTTCAGTCGGTACTTCTTGCCCTGGTCTATTATGGTTTGGAATACATTGCGGACATTGGCTTTCGGTCGTGTTGGCCTGCAGGCGTTGAAGTCAGTTGTTATAGGCTTTTTATTGGATTTTCTTTAGCAGCATTTCGGGCTTCCCGGTGTTGCATAATGCTTCATTTAGGTTGTAGATACTACCTGTCCGTGGTGGCCCGAGCGTGAAGTTTTAATAATAAAGTATTCTAGTCCAAGTGTGGCAAATGCACACAGCACCATTTTACACCTCATCTGACCTCGACTTGCAATGCACCTCGTGTACCTTGACACGCATTATCTACTGAATGGAAACTGTCTGCCCTTCAGCACATCCATTTTAATGCTTTTCATCTACCCTAATGAACCATATCTACTTGAAGTCTTGAAAGTATCTTATATATCTACAATAATATAACCTACCTACCCAAAGGCACCTCGTATAGTCCAAGTTAAATCTTCTGAAGTCAATGCACGCCTTCTAACGTAACATTTATCAACTAGAGGGTGTGAACTAGTTAATTAATACAAGTACACACTCACTGTTATAAAGCCACTGAAACTCAACAATCACATGTTGTAAAACCCGGCAATGGTTGCAGCATGTACTCCTTGGTTTACCTAGGATTCTCAGTCTCGCA
>LQNS02278166.1:6645902-6657988 GCA_001587735.2 Parhyale hawaiensis | reverse complement strand
ATCCATTTAATGTATGAGTGATTCAATTCACTTATTGGCTAGGCATTGCGCGCAATGCTTGGTGACATTTACTCCGTATAACATGTCCACAAAATACACAGAGACACAATATAAACTGCTAACATACGAGCAATTTTCATATGCTGCTCACATATAAACGAAGTTCAAGTACATCACACACCTTATTTGATGATGCTTTTTAATTATCAGAATAAACTTCACGGCACGTAAATTGTGAATTAACAGTTTTTTCGAGGGACGCATCTGATTGCAACACTATCACTCTTCGCCCCTCCTACTGTGGCCCGTGACCTGCCACGCCATTGGCTGCCCTGAGACTGTACTTGCTGAAAGGTTCAGGAAAAAAATTCGCGTCCGGGAGAACTCAGCAAGATGTGAACTAGGGCGTTCATGTATGCGTCTCTCTCACTCACGCGGTGGACTTCGAATGTTTGTCCATCTTTTTGTCTCTGTTTGTTTGTCACCTTATAACTCGAATAGTTATGGACGGATCTTTATGAAATTCTAGGGAAATGTTAGGTATCTTGAGAGTGACAGATAATTAACTTCTGGTGAAGATCCGTTCGACTCAAAGAGTTATCGACGGATCTTTATAAAATGTTTAACAATTGTTAGGTTGTTAACTAGGAGCAATTGACCAAATTTTGTGATGCCTCGTTTGTCTATCTGTTTGTTTGTCTCCATGTTTGTCAATAACATTACTGAAAAACTTATAAACGGACTTTCATTAAAATAGAGGATTTATTAGACGTGTCACAAGACGCAAATGACCAAATTTTGGTGATGATCGGGCGGTCCGTTTGTGTGTGTGACTACCTAATGTTTGTTCGAATGTAACTCAAAAAGTTACTGACGGATCTGCAAAAAATTTCGGAAGCTGTTATTACTGTCCAGAAGCACAAATGGTCAAATGTTGGTGATTATAAAGCGGAAATCGTAATTTCAGGAACTGTTTAATTTTTTTTTTGTAATGGTAACATTACCTTGCTTCACAGAGGTATGCCCTCTCAGAGTGCTCTACTTGTGATTCCTGCCAAGTGAGTGCCAACGTACCAAAGCTCTAGCTAAAGTTCACGAGAAGAAAGCGCACCTGGTCTGCTGTGTCAGTAAAGAACGCAATTAACTGGATGGCCTTATGCAGCTGCGGCTACCCTGCCCAAAGATTTTGCATTAATACTACTAAATAGTAAATACAGAATATATTTCAGGTTGTTCTGCGCCAAGCCTGCTGACTCTAATCGCAATGTACCACCTGGCACTGTAGTGGACACCACCATCACCAGCCTGGCCAACCGAGACTTCTACTTGTGCTCCCATGAAGGTAGGGAGCTCCTATGTGTTTTTATAAGCTTCGAACATTACGTCGTAGTAGGTGTACCGAACTCATGTTCACAATATTTATCTCAGACCTTATTACATCTCGTGTTCGATGGTGTGCTTCAGAAAACGTGAAACTCGTATGTGGCGCTGCTGAATAGTCATTTGCAGCGCGCTGCAGCCAAACGACAGCGCTAGCTGTATTGGAATCATTGTGGTGCCTTTCTGGGCGTCCAAAGGCTGCCTGTCATCCAGGGTTATGGAGTTGGATGGTTCAAGGTCCGACTCCTGGTCCTCCAGAATCTCCGACTCCTGGTCTTTCAAGATTTTCCGACCACTTGATCCAACTAATATTTAACGTAGCCATTAAATATACTTATCCAACTAATTTTTACCAATATATACACGCGTATTAAGCTAAAGATATGAAGATAGTTGTTTTGTAGATTTACTGTACAATGATATTTGATATCATTAGCACCATATGGGACATTAAATTTTCATATATTTCTAATCCATTAATACTTATCATGCAGAAAACCTGCTTAGAGGGTGGTCTGGGGTCAAATAGCAAAATGTGGTCTTTTTGTTACGCTTAACTTTTTTGTTGTGAAATAAAGGTTGGTATCTCTGTAGTGTATCACTAGGCCCACACTCAAACTTGATTAGAATAAACACAGAAAGGAATACGTTTTGTTTGGTGGGATATTTTTGTTTGTTTTCTTTACGAAGCTTATTCCTTTCTGTGTTTATGCTAGTTGAGTTAGAGCGCGAGTCTAGTGATATACTACAGAGATATCAACCTTTATTTCACCTTTAGAAGTTTCCTTCTAACTTTTGATACTTCTCCTGTCACTGCAGTAAGTTCCTTTTACCTGTTTCTGTCCGAAGTCAGCCCCGGCGTCCGAAGTCACCCCGTTTTATATGGTACCTAATATGAGGAAGGGGTCATCTACATAGCGATTATAGTGGATCGGTTTGAAATTATTCGGGCAATCGTCAAGCCAAAGGGTTTCGTGATGACATACGAACATATTTGCCAGTGAGGGACTGAGCCGGCACCCCAAGGACACTCCGTCTGTTGGCTTGTACAGTCTATTGTTAAACATGAAAAAGGAATCTTTAATGGCAAGACTAAGGAAAGTTTTGAAGGTAGATTTGTCTATGTTGTAGAATAGGTCCGTGTCGTCAAAAACTTTGTTGCAAATGATATTTCTAGTTTCGTCCGCAGGGATGTTGGTGAAAAGGGAGGTGATATCGAAGCTGGATAAGTAGGCAGTTGGAAGTTTTTGATACGGTCTTGAAACTCATGTGAATTGCGCAAAGTATACTAATTAGTTGTTAAAGTTTCGAGTAATGGAACAAGGAATTTTGCTATAGGATAGGACGGTGTTTTGTAAGCAGCTAGAATTGGTCGTAATGGGGCACCTTCTTTGTGTCCTTTGGAAGCCCATACTTGATTCCAGGGGCAGCACCAAAGTTGTAACGTGAACGGTAAATCGAATCAGTTATGATGCCTTGGTCTAACTTTTTTTTTTTCAAAAATCTAGAATTGGATTTTTTCGATGAATTTAAGCGCAAGTTTGAAAGGATCGGTATGTGAATCATAAACGGTAAACTTGGTTGTATCGGTCAGGATGGTATTCATGTATTCATTTTTTGGTAATATTGAGTTTTAGCAAAAGTGGCAACATCTCTTGAACATCCCTTGTCGCGTCTGCACACGACAATGGAATTTTCTTTGTGGAAGTTGGATAATAGCGACAGTTCTACTTGGAAAAAAATGGAGAAAATACTTCATGTTTAGTATACGAAGTGTAAATGCTATTACAAGTTTCTTTTATTTTGTTGGTTATTTCGGCAAAAGAAAAGTTGGGGCGCAGTGGGTGAGATTTCAGTCTGTTAGCTAGGCCCTCAAAATCTATGGAAATATTAGCTCAATTGCAGTTTCGCAGTATTGTCCGCTTATATTTTGTAGTTACGTTGGCGAAACATCACACCGCTTTTCAAGATTACAGAACGTACATACGCACCCACATAATTGACGTTGCTACCGCATCGCGTTAGTGTGGCCGATCATGAAACGTAGCTCTTGGTCACACGCTACAAGCTTCTCGCAATAATCGCATTGCAGCGCTTGTTGCTTTTGTGGGGCCACGGCCTAACTTGATAGATCTGTAAGTATTGAGCTGCTCCGATGCCAATTCATAGATACACGTGCGACTGGCTCACGTATTCAGTCTGCTGGACTTGGGATAATTTCTATTGTGAGGTAGTGGGAAAGTAAAGCTTGTGCGTCGGAGGCGAGGGAAACTAAATGTGTAGCATATATTAAGGTGGTCGTGATGCATGGGTGTTGGATGAATGAAAACTGTGCTTTGTTGTAGTGCTAAGGCAAGATGTGTAGTAGTAGTAGTAGTAGCAGAAGTCCACAGGCACTGGTTCGTGCCTCAGGTACATGCCCACGAGGGCTCCAAAGTTATACACGGCTACAGTCGACCATAAAATGTCGGAACTGTTTAGTCAGACTAGGAGGCTCACGTGTCAACTGCGACCTGCAGACCGTCCCCATCTCTGGTTAGGGTCAGTGCCCTCGCAACGGAGTGTGACCGCGAAATTCGTCGGCCTGACGGTGACGCTCAAGCTTCCACGTGCAAACTCAGCACTCAAGCATCTGACCCGTGCCGGTGTCGTTAATAGCAACCGCTTATTGCGAGTAAAGGTGGAGCTGGAGTGATATGAATTGGATTCGGTAAGCGCTGAGCCTGCCATGCAAGTGTAAGAGAATTGTGAGTGCCTTGATATTGTGCTTCCCAAAGAGGCTTGAACTAATCCCATTGTCAATTACCTTAATACAATCTCGTCTAAGTCGCTGGTGCCTGAATCACGGGCTGCACACTACCCAGGAGACCTTGACCTGACTAGTAGACAAGTGGTCAGACTTACCCGTGTCTGTCTTTATTTCTCCTATGGGACCCTGCAAGTTCATCTAATGTGATGTACCAATTTCCTGTCGTCAAGCATTTTCCTGTGTGCCTCTATCTGCTTCATGTTTCTATTCTTAACATTCCTTTTAACCTCTTTGGAACAAATTAGTAGATGCTCAGTGTGATCGGAGTGTGTTTCTAAACTTTACGAGCTCTAGATAACTCTGTCACGTTGTGGTGTCATGGTATCTACAAGGTGTTGAGAGTAATGCAGTACCTTCAAGATGTAGCAGTAATATCGTAGATATATGTTTGGCTGCAGGGATCAAGGGTACCAGCAAGCCGTCCCACTACACTGTGCTGTGCGATGACAGTAACTTCACCATGGACCAGCTGCAGCTCCTCACATACAACCTCTGCCACAACTACGCCCGCTGCTTCCGATCCGTCTCCATCCCGACCCCTGCGCTCTACGCTCACTACGCTGCCTTCAGGTGCGTTGTCCCAAGACGTGTAGCGAGTAACTCGTACGTTACCACTATCTTGGCAACTTTTTTCCATAACCAGTTTACACTTCTTCGTTTTACCCACTTTACTAACAGCCTTGCTTCGGTTTTTCTTTTTTTATTTCTCCTAGACTTGCTCTTGTCTGTGCATGAGTTTGATTTGCTTGACATATTGCGGTTCCATTTCCTTTTTGGCTCATCATTATGGTGAATAAGGCGTCATTATGACTCTTACTAATTGCTCGTCTAATCTCGGTAATTTTAGCATTTACCGAAATGCTTTACTTTTCTTCGTAGTTACATGCTCATGGCAAGTGGTTGAAGAGCTTTGCAAAACTGAATCTAAAGTCTAGTTTCCTCCGTTCACTTGATGTTGCCCGTGTTATTATCGGCCGCGAGCGAAGCGTAGAGCGGTAATGTTGTCGTTGAAGATTTAAGTTGGTATATTAGTCTGTCCACCCAAAGAAGGTAAAAAGAGTTAAGGAGTGTTGATAATTTTTTGTAGGGAGTCACCCCTCAGGGGGCATGGGATAGGCTATAGGGTTAGGTTAGTTGGGTTAGCCCATCCTATGTTATGGGGCGCGGCAATCCCAGGGGGCTCGTGTAGGTTACCTTAGCCATTAGCTAGGCCTTCGGGACGTCTATCTTTCGTGCCCACTTTGTTTCCTTCCATTTCCATACTCCTACTTGCTCATGCTTTACTCTGATCTTTCCCTTCTTTCCTGATATGCTGTTCCCATGCGCGTTGATCCTGTGTGGGAACACCTTCGTACATGGGTTCCCCATATTTCTATCGTCATATTATGTGTCCCTTGCTTCTTCCTCTGTTAGATGGCCGTTGTTGTGGAGACGGAGGCCTAAACTACTCAATATAATAACAATATTGTAGGGGGTCAGGTTGGTTCACCTGGATGTGAAAAATTCCAAAACTCTAGACTAGAGTAAGCTAACCATTAGAAAAGTCTGCGTTGAAATTTGCCCCCCCCCCCCATCGCGGATGGTGGTCTTACGCCACGAGTCGTTCTAGTTATCACCCGCGAACGAAGTGAGAGAGGTGATAATGTTTTCGTTTATGATTTAACTGTATTTGTTTGTCTGTCCACCCAAAAAGAGGGAGAAGGAGAGAGAGGAGACCAGCAATGTTCATAATTTTTTGCAGGGAGTCAAGTTGGTTGACCTAGATGTGAAAATGCCAAAACTCTAAGCTGTCCATCCATATGACGGCGTAGATATTCCCCCTCGCAGGTGATGGCCTTACTCCACGAGAGACGTTCTAGTGGTCTCAGTGTTTGATTTTATGCTTGGTAACAAAATAACTCAAAAGTTATGAACGGATCTTTAGGAAATTTACTAGAATTGTTTCTAATGTTGAAAGAAATATATAAGTGATTAAATTTTGGTGATGATCGGTTGGTCTGTTTGTGTATTTGAGTAATGTTTGTCTGAATATTTGCTAGCAGCGTAACTCGAAAAGTTATGAATGGATCTGCAACGAAATTACAGAAGTTATTATCATCATCAAAAGGCACAAATGATTAGATTTTGATGTTGATACAAAGGAAATCATAGTTTCAGAACCAATTTCAACTTTTCATTGCTTTTGCCTTGCTTGCCGGAGGTATGCGCTCTCAGAGTGCTCTAGTTGATTATAAAATTATAGTTAATGATTATTTTTCAGTGAATGGGTACCTAAAATATTTAATCATTTAATTTGTCTTGATGAGTTGCTATGGAGGCTGTTACCGTAACAACGAACTTTTTTTTTCTTTCCTTCTGACGGACCACCAGGTCGTTTGACCTCCGGACTTTTTTTTTACGTTTTCGTGAACTTCCTCAGCTTTTGACTTCCGTGTTTATCCGCCCACATGCGCAAGCTACAAACCTGTTGTATTCACTGGGCTGCAGTGCAGCTGGGTCTTGGGTGATTGTACAGATGACGTAACACCAATGATTTACTTTACAATGTAATTATGTGCTGTTTTTCTCTGTGCAGAGCTAAGGTACATCTGCAGGGGGTTCAGCTCACTCGCGCCCATGACTATTCAGAGGTAGTCAACGACTCTGACGAAGAGTTTCTCAAGTTCATTGATGAAGTCACTCGTATTGAAAATAAGGACGAAATGTACTATGTGTAAAGGGTGTCGTGTTCTGCTCGTTGCGTGATGGCCAGGGAATTTTCTTGATCAGTGCATGTAACGATGTTCCGTTTAATTGTACCTCCAGTATCTCACTGATGATTAACCATTCCAGATATTGTATTTAGAGAGATGGTGTCGTGATTACCTACCAAAACTTTTATCCAGATGATCTAGGCAAAATGGACGTATGAAGATTATACCATATAGATAACTTAAAATGTTTGAACTGCTAACGTATATGCTTGCACATGCGTAAACGAGGATGAGCATCAAAAGAAACACGTGGGTCACGCTTCATATACGGTTACTGCGGTAACTCTCGCTTGCGAGTCACTAAGCCATTGCTCTTGAGTGCCATACCGTTCTTTAAAATATTGTATCTTCATGTATATAACCATTGCTCATGTATCCTATTGTTTTTTTAGTTCATTATTCGTATCTGTGCGCGTCGCGCTTTCAATGCCAAGCCAGATTCACTTCAGTCTCTTCCTCACGATACTCGAAATGTCCCGAACTAAGGAAGGCGGTCCATGCGCCGGCGTGCAAAACCGCACGTGATTATGAACTTTGTGTCATCAGATGGATCATTTTATTTCATGGCATGCTAGTGTTAGAATTTGAACTTTGTTATATAATTGATTAGTTTGAAAAGCTTAATGTTGATCGGGAAAAAGCTATTTCGGCATTTGGTAAAATACTACATTTACAAAAATATGCCGTAACGCCACCGCTTCTAAGTCATTTACTTGTGATGATTTGTTCTAGATATTTACTTCGTATTCTAAAAATTATATAGTAATTTTAAAAGAATATAGCCTCTATCTTCATCGTTATAACCTCTACCAAGGAGGTAATGTACCGTAGCTACTTACAAAAAGTTAGTTATTGTGTTGTCTCTTAGCAGTAAAATTCGAAGTTTTTATGTAATTTAAAGGAATTCTCATGAATGGCGCGAGAGACAAATGATTAAATTTTGGTGATGGTCCGTCTGTGCATATTTTGTTTGTTAGCAGCCGAACTGAAAAAGTTAGAATCTTCACTAAATTTGCTGCAACTGTTAGTAAGTCACAACGAACAGATGCTTAAATTTTGGTCATGAGACTGTCCATTTGTGTGTCTATCATTCTGTCTCATAGCATTGCGTTTGTTGGGGGGGAGGGAGGTTGCACTCTCGGAGTGCAGCTCTAGTTTCTGAGGATCCGCTGGACCGTGTACCGGCTGACCTTGGTATTGTACGTTGCCACTTAACATTTGATTCGTACCAACTGTCCAGTTTCTTCCTCACAAGCTTACCCCAACCACCACAGGCGGGTGCACACGACAGAAGTTTGGTCCCTTTATGCACTACTCGGCGTCTCAATGCTCTGCTGCTGTCTGTGAACACCACTATGTGTCTTACCGATCGATTTACTGAAATGCTCGCCGTCACGTCAGGCGGCTCAGCAAGTGTCGCCGGTAAAGCTGTTCACAGCTCTTCCAAGTTTGGCGTGAAGTACCACCCAGAAAGTTCTACAATTCTGTACTGTTTGAACTTAACGGCTTAGCATTTGGCCGCTGAGCCCTACATGCAGAGAATAAAAGATTGTGATGTGGACCCGCCATGCTTTTTGTTTCATACTGCATGGAATCTCTGGAGCCTCCATGCAACATCAGACCCCGAAGTCTGTCCTTCTCTCACCTCGAGGGCGCAGCTTTCACCTCTGTTTTCCTCACCAACTTCCGTCCTAGTATTGACGCTCTTCCCTTATACCTTTACTGCAATGTCAGCAAAATTATGTGCAATCGGTGGCTTTGTACTGTTGTACCAAGTCAACTAAAAGCTTTTCAGGACCAGCATTTGTCCCTAGATTTTCTCTCCTCATTACCTCCGCCAAGGAGGTTATGTTTTCGTCGTGTTTGTCTGTCGGTCTGTCTCTTTGTCTGTCACCAAGATAACTCAAAAAGTTATGAACCGATTTGGATAAAATTTACAGGGATTGTTAGGTATGTTATGAGGAACAGATGATTAACTTTTTGGTGAAGATATGTCCATCCGTTTGTTTGTTTGTCTGCGTCATTTTTCTCGATGCCATAACTCAAAAAGTTATGGATGGATTTTGATGAAATTAACATGAGTTGTTAAATATACAACAAAGAGTAGATGACCAAATTTTGGTAATGGTCCGTTTGTTCGTTCGTCACTGATTTTAATTTTATGCTTGTTAGCACAATAACTCAAAAAATAATGAATGGATATTTATGAAATTTATAGGAGTTATTAGTAATGGTAAATCTGTATTTACTAGTTTAAAACCACGTCTAGCCAATCAAGCAAACATACAAACTGAGTGTAAACAGTATTGCAAACAATTGTCATATTGAGTTTTTCAATACTTGCCTAGAAGTTTTAAATTCAACAAGCTGTTATTAATATGAAAAGGCACAAATGATCAGATTTTGGAGTTTATGCAAAGAAAATTTTGGCTTCAGAGCCAATTTGAATTTTTGCTACCGTTGGCTCACTTGGCGGAGGTATGCGCTCTCAGAGTGCTCTAGTTTTATTTCTATCTTGGCCTGATCCCGTTGCTTCTTCCTGGCCGTAACTGTGCTGTACTTGTATGTGGGTGTTGCTATTTATTGTGACTTACTACAAATGCGTCTACCGACGTCGGTTATGTGCTTTTTTTAATCGTTGTGATTATCTCTGTTGCGCTGCGTCCTGTGGTGTCATGGACGTATAGCGTTATTCTGTCCTTAATCGTGATTTTATCGGACTTTATGCCATATATATTTAGGTAGAAGATAAAATGATGCGATTTTAAGTTAATTTAATCAGTATATTCTATATTCGTGTTCTTATTTGTTGTTCATAAGACCGGCCGACCATGGCTGACTTTTGCCTGCCTGTGATTCGAGTAATATTATAACGCTGATTGGCTGTGTGGCAACGAGAGCTGTACTAATATTAAATACTTTGTCTGACACAATACGGAGGGATCATCTGCTGATACTGCAGAGTGGCCGTGTGGTAACGTAAGCATTGTTGATTTGATGACACCGTTGCTACTTGTGAGGCTGGTGGCCTGATAGTCTTCGGCGGGTGCTGCGCACATTTAGGTAGTTTTTGCCGTAGTCACGCCTTGCCTTGATTAAAGATGAAAGTTAGTTTAAAAATACTATGGTGAGGATGGTGCGTGAACTACTGGATAATATATTTTGAGCTTTCCTCGTTCAATTAACCGTTAGCTTGAAATTCTAAAAGTTCGTTTGTATCGCTGGGCCCGTCCGTCCTACCCAGTGGAGACTCTATTGGTTACCCCCGCATCAGTTTGCCTCCCAGGACCTCTTTTTTTGTGTGTGTTTACTTTGCTCTCTTTCTCCTCTTGTCGCATTTCTAGTCGTTGCTACTGTCTGTGCTCTCTGTTGGCTCTCTCGTGATCGCAGAAACCCCTTGCTGCTATTGCAGGTATGCTTGCCCAAGTGACGAGGCCTTTAAGACAACTACTCAAATCAGAATAGTATAACTGAGAACTGGAATCTTAAGCTGCATGTATTTCTGTGTTTTATTCTAATATTTTGCTGTGAAATTAACTGAACATACATTCAATACTTTTGAAAAAGCATAAAATTAAATACCGTAGCTCATATTATGTATTCAATATTATCGACTTGAATAGTATACGTAGCTAAAACTCATCCCATTTTCTATTATTCGTATTTTATATATAATTTGTTTCAACTATCCGCATCTGCAATCTGTGGGTGTTAAAATTTAAAATTTGCAATCACAGATGATAAAAACATCTTACGACCGGCCTGCTTCTATTGCCTTTACTATTGTATGGATGTTACTATGCATATGCAGTTGTGCACGTGTTACGTGCCTTACGGGACTGGTACTACTAAGACATTCGGTAGTTAGCGTTAAGGCAAGTGTGGCTCAGCAATACAGTTTTTAGCCGACTGTCTCCCATTATTCACCCCTTTCTCTGTGGCTTTACATGGTGCCCTGAGCGACGCCAGGTGGAAGTGAATCTATTTTGAAATTATGGCGCTACATTGTCCTCCGCCGCTGAATTTTTTAAAACCAAAATGGGATACATGGCGGTCATCGTTTCTAACGTTTAGATTGGCATCGAAGCTGCACGCTGAGGCAGGCGAAATACAACTTGCATGTTTAAAGTATTGTCTGGGAGCAGAAGCCGAGGACGTCGTTAAGACTTTATTATAGGTTTATTACGCAAACCTATCAAATAATGGGTTTTTTCGAAAATAGGGTTACATAGTTCAGCAATTGGGTAATAACCCTAAGTTAAAGTGGCTTTTTCAGAGAAGACTGCAACTTCCTACGTGGCCGCGCAAGATTGTGACAGTTTGGAGACCTAATGAACGAGCGGATAAAAGATCAATTTATTGTTGGGATTCAAGATGAGAAGATTAGCGGAGGAGCTGGAGCATCTATATCTGGGAAATTGCGATAATTTCCCTCTACGTCAGTGTTAAACAGCATGCATGTTCTTGCTGTGATGTGCGTGAAAGACGAAAAAACGAGAAGAAAAGGCTAGCTCAGCCCGCGATTAGCAGCGGAACTAGAAAATATTCCCCCGTCGGAAATCATCAACGGCGACTGCAGTGAATTTCTCGTACAAATTTTGCAGCCTAAATCACATCAAGGTTGAGTGTCTCGTCTATAAACGACGTTGCAACAAATTTTAGCTGTTGAATCACTTCGCAAGGATGTGCCACCGATTGGTTCAGCGGCGGAGAGGCAGTGACCGAAGCAGTCTATGACAGCGCCTACACTTCCACCGACGAGGAGCCCTACCGTAGAATGGGGTAATTGAGATCATGTGGGGCAATTGAGATATAGTGGCTAATAGTGTTACAGATACAGCGGGAATATTTTCAGCAAATAACACTTATAGGAACGTTATTTTATATGCTGATATGTTCTTAATCCAGATTAAAAATAGAGAATTTGTTACCGCGAGATGCAGCTTATAGCTTGAGCTTGGTTAAGTTTATAGGTGGCGTATCGATACCTCAATAATAATATAATGATAATAATAATGCCATTTATTTCTCATCTGAAGACTGTGTCCAACAAGGTTAGGACACAGTATCCTGAGGTTTTCATGCTTAGTACTAACATAGGAATAATACTAAAAAGTAACATAAGAGACAATTGGTATTAAATT
>LQNS02278166.1:6571029-6595668 GCA_001587735.2 Parhyale hawaiensis | reverse complement strand
GCCATTTTATGCTGACTTCTTCTCACTTCCACTCCATCTATATATTTAAGCTCCGTATATCAGCGGCAATCGATCATGCTTGGAGGCATTCATGGCGGAGATTCTTCTCCCCCTCTGTTTTTTTTTTTTTTTCATTTTTTATTTTCTCTATCTCCTTTTTCTCTTTCGTCTTCCGTTTTTTCTCCTCTCGTTTCCCCAATCCTCTATATCCTAGCTCAAAGAGGCCGGAGTGTTAGTCCCGATGTCTCTTTGGGAATGGGCCTCTTGGTTCGTCTACTGCCGCCTATCTAATCTAATCTAAACGACCACTTCTAACAAAAACTCAAAGAAAATAGGATCAAATGAGCTGAAGAGAACATGAAAACTGATTTTTTCCAATGTCATATTTACTAACGAATGCAGAGCCACTCTTGATGATCCAGATCGATAGGCGTCTGGTTGGGTCCTCCATGACCGACCTCAACAGACACCGCATAAGAGTCTTCAAGGTGGTTGAGGTGTGATGTTTTGGGCCGGGATAATAGGTGACATCCTTATTGGTCCATTTGAAGCGGCAGAAAGAGTTAAACTGAATGCAGAAAGTTACTGCCATTTTTTTTTTTAAGCCAACTTGATTCCATGGCTTGATGAGCAGACTATTGCACGCACATCCAAGTTGGTATTTCAGCACGATAACGCTCCCTCACAGCGAACACGGTACACTGCTAACTGGCTTGCAGATGGAGGATTTAAAACAAAAAAGATTATTACCTGGCCAGCAAATAGCCCCGATCTAAATCCCATTGACTATGAAGGTGGTCGGGAGTTTTCGAGCAAAGTAAGCCTGTGGAATGCAGTAAAAACAGCTGCAGATTTTATTGCACCATCTGAAATATCAAATCTGACAAAGATTCTTGATTATTGCCTTATACAAATCTTGAAAAATGGAGGTTGCCATGTTCAAAATTAATTTATTTTGTTTACCACTACTGAACACTTATTTCAGTGTGCATTGAATTGTTTTGGTTGTAATTTCTTGGTTTTGGACGTTTAATAAAAATATTCCTGTTCACTAGTATTTATTTCCTCAGTCTTTATGACGTTTTTATTAACTTGTTGCATAATCTGAGGTAACAGTAAAAAAAACTCGTAAAGAAGCAAATTGTAGGATAAACTTAGCAAATGGCTAAATATTTATTTTACAAGTGCTGTTTATATTTGCAACAGAGCCATGCATTTAGTTGATATTTCAAAGTTTGACACTTATCTTGAAAAATAAAGTAAAATAAATTGTACTTGCATAATAAAAGGTAACATACTGCATATAACGATAATGCATCTACACAGACTCTGTGATTTGTTCTTCACTCAGTTACATATTACTCTAAATTATGTATTTTGCTGTTTTCAGTGACGTATATAAGATATGAAACGATCTTCTGTAACTTTTGTGTTTATGACTGGATATAAAATTGAAATAAAGTCGACATGAACTAATATAAAAGTATGTCGTTTCGGGGTATTATCCCATTTTCAAAAACCTAATAAAATCTTCTAAGGATATATACCTAACAACAAAAATCTTTTTATTTAAGAAGACCTAAAATGTGATGGTGTTAGCAGGGTGGGACCTAGAGTGCGAATGACCACGGTGCGCTATGGGGTCCTTATATAAGCGTCGAGCGGAATGACCATCCCATAAGCAAAAATGACTTCTCAATCATTGCCTCCTCCAATCCAATCGAACTCATAACATTAGAATCCCTTTATATCCATAGAACAAGACCTAACCTCAACATTATGACATCAGCTGTACCTCTTCACACTATATCCAACTAACTAACTACATATCTGCTGACTGTACGGGAGCTGGCGCCCGGCCCCTGCTCACAGCTTGGTTCGTCCGCTCTTTGTGCAGGACAGACATTTGCCCCCATGACTGTACATGTTCATTTTCTTCCCGCCCTATATAACGACTATAGCTGTACCACTCGTCACAACCATGGCTGACGCTTTTTCCTCCGACTGCACTCGCCCGATTTTCCTCCGCTTCCCGTGCCGCTCGATGCTTATATAAGGACCCCATAGCGCACCGTGGTCATTCGCCCTCTAGGTCCCACCCTGCTAACACCATCACATTTTAGGTCTTCTTAAATAAAAAAAAATTTTATTGTTAGGTACATATCCTTAGAAGATTTTATTAGGTTTTTGAAAATGGAATAATACTCCCGAAACGTCATACTTTTATATTAGTTCATGTCGACTTTATTTCAATTTTATAATTTACCAAAGGATAGTCATTTTGACTGGATATATATACAGTACATACAAATATGAGCACTGCCAATGAGCAGTAATTAGTTCGATAAACGATTTGACTTTGACTTTGACCATACGTTTTACGAAGTTGATTTGAAATTGTTCACTCGAAGACACTGTGCAGTAAATAGTAATTTAAAACCGTGTTGAATAAATGGTTTAAATGCTGTCAATATCCAATCGTTTATACAAAATGCAAATGAAAGGCAAAATTTTTCAGTATGCCGGCTAGGATAACAGTCTCGGTTAGATACGCTAGAAATACACATCTGTGCTGCGCCTTTTCAAAGAATTTGCACTATGATGACACGATGCTAAAAACTGTTTTTTTTTTGCACTGTGAGGAACAACTGAAGACCTAATACAATAAGTACAGAAACCGCTTGAATTATACCTACGGGCATTATAGTACTAGGCTATAGTAGAAATATTAGCCCTCCAATTGTTAGTGAGTGATCACCTCTGCCCTTAGTCCTAAGAAGACAAGAGAACTTATGGAATTCTCTGAGTTAGCAACGCCTTAATACTTTTGAGACACATAACCAAACTAGAGCACTCTGAGAGCGCTAAGTGAGGCAACGGTAGCAAAAAATTTAAGTTGACTCTGAAACCATAATTTTCTTTGTATAAACTCCAAAATCTAATGATGTGTGCCTTTTGATGGTAATAATAGCTTGTGAAATTTTCTTGAAGATCCGTTCATAACTTTTTGAGTTATACTGTTAACAAACGTAATGACAAACATGAATCAAACATACAAATGAACAAACCGATCTCCACTAAAATTTAATCATTTATGTCTTCCAACATTTCTGACAACTCCTATAAATTTCATAAAGATCCATTCATTATTTTTTGAGTTATTGTGCTAACAAGCATAAAATTAAAAACAGTGACAAACGAACGAACGGATCATTACCAAAATTTGGTTATTTACTCTTTGTTATGTACCTAACAACTCATGTTAATTTGATCAAAATCTATTCATAACTTTTTGAGTTATGACATCAAGAAAAATGAGGCAGACAAACAAACAAACAAACGGATGGACATATCTTCACCTAAAGTTAATCATCTGTTCCTCCTTACATAGCTACCTAACAATCCCTGTAAATTTCATCTAAATCGGTTCATAACTTTTTGAGGTATCTTTGTGACAGACAGACAGACAAACACGACGAAAATATAACCTCCTTGGCAGAGGTAACCATCTGCTACAAGGCTATCATCCTTCCTGTACGGCCTGAGAAACCTTTAATATAGTTCTATGCAGCTCACCTGCTGTATGCTCCGGTAAAGTTGAGCAGCACCCAATTGAGCAGGCAAGCAGGCTCAACATACTGAGGAGATTTCCCAGCCTTCCACTGACCTCGGTCGACTTCGGGGGAGCAGCGCTGAAGCTGAATATTCGGCGGGTCCAGCACACGACCAGTCAGTTGGACGGGCTGTGCATGGGATACTGTGTTACTATGGAATTAAATGAGCCCGAGGAGAGATTTTGGTGTAGTATTAAGAAACTAATGAATCTAGCCATGAAAAACAACAGCAAAGAACTTGCATCTGAACCTCTTCCGTTTTCATGCTTATGATTCTACTATAAGGATGCACTGGAAACCTACAGCTGCAACTAGAAATTTCATTCAAAATCAATACAATCAGCGCTGCCAGCCAATTCCACTTCTGATAGCATGATAATTCTTTTCCAGAGGAGATCCAACTACTGTAAGAATAGACTATTTCTGCCGGCAAAAATTATTGGCAAAAAAGAAACAGGTTCTGAGAAAAATTTATCCCTCCTGTCACAATCGCATACAGGGTACAGAGAATAACGGTTGTATTGCTGCAGAACCAGTTTAGAATTACAGCACACAGCATTTAGAGTGCACCACATCTGAACAAGAATGTTCGAAGAAGAGGAAGATAAAACAGAACATGTTCAGTAGAAGGGGTCTCCTGAGTCAATGACACTTGTCTCACATTAGCTAAACCAAGACGCTTGTGAAAGGGTGTGTTATCTGCCTCCGTCACTTTAAGCATCAATGGGAACTACCTACCTATGCACATTGAAGTTGTTAACTACACTGCACCGTCCCGAAATTGGATTCTACTCGGTACCCATTTGATCAACTTCTACACTTGTTACGCACAGGGTCGACTTTTTGCCTATCTTACCTTGTTATAGGAGGGATACGAAGTATACATATTGGTCTCTCTTGGGCAGTCAACAATGAGAAACACTGGTTACATTTCTCTGGAGAAGCCAAGGGAAACACGCATGACCCGAGGATGAGGTTCATCCAATGCCATTAGTGACATCTTAGGTGTAAAACTCGTCAGTTCAGTCAGTGCTCTAAATCCAGCACTATAATGGCATAGAATTAAGTGCCGGGATCTGTGTTCGGCAGAGTGAGTATGCCATGTTTTAAGGCAGCAATGGATGTTTTCAGGGGATTTTTCGAGGGCTCCTAGATGCTTCATATGGTTTCCATACGAATCCTTTAATGTCCTGGTGCGTAATTTATTTTTTCAATACTAATAACTAGCGGTTCACCCGCCAACGGCACATGTTAGCGATGATACAGTTCGTTCTTCCTTCAAATAGTTAGCGATTTTAGAAATAAAATAGAAAAAGATTCAATATGCCAGCTGGTTCTGGTATTTCTAATGAACCAACAATGTGACCGAAGAAAAGTTGACTTCAGCAGAGTTGCTTTCGCGTAGTACGGGCATCAGTCGCGAAACTCCAAGAAACCTATTTCAAATGCTCACTATCGAATTCGCCAAAAACATACATATCCAGATCCTTCTATACCAAAGATATCGACTGTAGTTGCTGTAAGAAGATAGAATATAATGATACTGAATGAAGTTTGATTTCAATTTTGTGTTTTCAGGATCACCAGCAAAGAAGAGCTCAACTCAAGATGTAACAGTGTGAGTGAAGAACCAGCATAGTAGCTCACAGTGGAAAGAAAGTGATGCAAAGCTACGGCAATATAACACTAAAAAAATTAATGGAATAGGGAAGGATGGCCATCACATTCACAGAGAAAATTAAAGATGGCTGAAGCAATTTGGGCGAAGACAATATAAAATATCGGAACTTGCATCAAAATCCTGTCATATAAACCAGCGTATATTTACACTAGCTCAAACCGTGGAACTTTCACGGTTAATGTTTATACCAGGGTTGCGGAGTCGGAGTCGGCCACAATAGGAGGATTTGAGGGGGAGTCGGAGTCGGAATCTCACTTGCTCTAGGAGTCGGAGTCGGAATTTTTAGTCCGACTCCGACATGCCATTTATAAACAAATACAGTATCATTCAAATCTAAATTTCCAGTCACAAATTTTACAAAAATGTAAATGTGGATACATTTGTTTTGTACATTTCTCTTTTACAGCTAGAGCTACCATGTATTTTCCTATTCCATGTGATTAAGCCATCGAGAAAATGTTGGGTAGAACTTTTTCACCTTGTACATTATGTGAGGGGAGCATGCGGGAGAAAAATGAGCAATTTTAGACCGATTGTTCTGAAATTTGCATAGTATATGTATTTTTGAAAAAGAAACACATTTTATTCCCACAATTTTTTTTTATTGAGGCCTTCGTTTTTGAGATAATGGAAATATATACGAATATATACCCATATATTTTTTTCTAAATTTCGAAGGAATAGAACTCAATGAGTTTTCATGCTACAATAAAAACAATGACAGTTTTAGAATCTTTGAAGCATTCCTAAGAAAACTATACAACAGGATTCTTCATTTTAGCCCTTTTTTCAATGCAGTCGAAAACTGACTTTCCCCCTATATTTCAGTTAGGTAGTGATTGGACAGAATAGAAAATGGAGAGGCCAGCTAAGTAGTTTTGTCAAGAATGTTTGAAGGATTCCAAAACTGTCATTGTTTTTATTGTAGCATGAAAACTCATTGAGCTCTATTCCTTTGAAATTTATAAAATATGCATAGATATATCATTATACTGTATATACTTCCATTATCTCAAAAACTAAGGCCCAAATCAAAGAAATTGTAGGAGTAAAATGTGTTTCTTTTTCAAAAATACATACACTATGTAAGTTTCAGAACAATGGGTAGAAAATTGAGTATTTTGCCCCCCCCCCATGCCCACCTCACATAATGTACAAGGTGCAAAAGTTTTACCAAAATTTTTTCAATGTCCTCATGTCCTCCCTTTAATATCCCAAATGATGCAAAATATCATTGTATATGTACAAAACACTTAATATCTTCAACTTGATCTATGTTTATATTAGCAAAAATTATTTGGACATGTTTAATGTTAACATCAAATCAAAGTCGAAAGTGTCGTCACGTTAATGCAGAAACTAAGGGAGTTATGTTAATTACCACATTACACAAGCTATTGTCTAAGCAATATTGCATATGCCAGTACAGCGGAACTCCAAAAGCAAGAGACAAGTAACTCAATTGGATTAGTTTCGGGAGAACTCTCAGAAAATGAAGCGGTGTACAGCATATTAGTTTCTTCAGTGTTAGTGAAACAGTTCTTGTGGCCAACCCTACATAATTTCGTTCGTAAATTTAGAACGTTGAATGCATTAGCAAGAGCATTCAAACTGCCTCTTTCTGTCTCATTCATCATGGAGTCAGCCAACATTACAATTCCTGGCAGATAGAGCACCTAGTGCCGTCTTCTTTTTAGCCGTTTTCTTAGCGTCGGGAACTTCCCTTTTATTAATCTTTTCTATTCCCAAAGTCTCTGTTAAAGAAGTTACGTTGCACCAGTATATGCATTTCAGAGTCTAATCAGTGACTCGCTTGTGATGCCGTTTGGTTTAACTGTTTCTGAAAGTGTTGCGGGCAGCCTACTTTAAAGAGGCCAAGTTTGGGCGAGACTGGATGAGACGGTTTTAGCTCATCAAATAGACTATTCATTTCACAAGAAAGCTCCAAACACAGTAAGTGCTTTTTTTCCAATTTGGAGATACCTGAACATAGCAGAACATTTTCGAGAACCCCGGCCAGAGTTCATATCAATTCGGGGAAACTGAACTGTATCAGCAAAACTACACAACCTACAAAAAGTGGAACACATACTGTATATGGTTTTATCAAGTTTCAATTTAGCCACAATACTAGCCTACTAGGCCATTCTAATTTTTCAAGAATAAGACTTGCGGGGTCGCATTAACAAAATCTACCAGTAAGAACTATTTTATTATCAATTTTTTTGCAGTGAAGTTAAAGGATTTCTGGAAATCTCTAGTTTTTCTGAGATGGTTTACCTCAGATTAGACTGCAGTTGTTATACTGGAGAGAACGAGTAGGAGGCGTGCTTTTTCATCTAATAAAGTGTTTTATTCTGTGTAAGAAAAAGAGGGTGCCACTATTGTCCTACACTTATGAATGTGCAACTCTTCTCTCAGAGAGAGAGAGAGAGACTCGTGCTGCGTGTGGAGCGCACTCTTTCACTTCGGAGGCTGTCATATGTCGAACTAATCAGTTCTGCTGGTGCTTCGTGCCTGCATCGGCTTTTGGTCGTGTTGGCCTGTAGGCTTTAAGTCGGCTGTTAATGGTTTTTCCTGGATTTCCTTTAGCAGCGTTTTGGGCTTCCCGGTGTTGCAAATGCTTCATTTGGGTTGTACTACCTGTCCGTGGAAGCTCAAGCGTGAAGTTTTAATAATAATAATAACTCGGCTCTAGATAATACAAGATCTGATTTGTCTATAGGTTAAGGTAGTGTAATTTGGACATCATCAGCGCACACTAAAAGAGTTAGTTACGTCCTCTTCTAAGATGGTATATCATTGAAAAAGATAGAGAGAAGCATGGGGCTAAGCCCTGACCCTTGAACGCCAAGAGTTATTAGGAATGGGGACGTGTAGTTTGAAATCATGGTGGAATGGATCATATTTTGTAGATAGCTAGAGCACCAGTCTGGACAAAGGTTTAAAGCACATATTTTATTTAGCAGCATGCCATGGTGAACATCGTCAACAGCTTTCGATAGATCCAGCATCAAAAGGAGAGTGGAGTGTTGTTCGTCTATTTTCTCACTTCCAGCTCACTTGACAGCATATAGGACTTAGCCCAGAGGATCCTACTGCCTTTTACATCTGTTCCGCTTTACAAGTGGGAATTCTTATTCAAATCGCAACCATTTTACTCAGCCTGATTACTTCTATCAGCATTTCATATGGGGGAATAAGTATCACTTATTATGCTCTCTGAAAAATTTTTCAGTTCATCCGCCAGGCCGCCGTCAGACGCAACAGCACTCCGCCAGGTTGAGCGGCGGTCAGCCGAGCAAGCGCAGCCCTAGTCCCGGTAGCCAGTCAGTCAGCCGGATGGCTCATATCTCCATGTCCACGCAACCATCTGGTCGCGACGGGGAGGTGGGCGGCATTTACTGTGTCAAGTTCGCTATAGTGAGAAAAAGGGCGTATTCCCGCGCCTTTGGCTTGTCACAAGCATACGAGGGGAATTCAAAAAGTTTGCGAAAAATTTCTCTCGCAGCTTCATTACGTATCGAAGAACGTCAAGTGCTATCTGATATGGTAGCTGGCATCTGACTGCTATACATGGCACAAGTCAGGTCATAACAATTGTTTTCAACGATGCAATGGAGGTCCTCATTTTTGTTAATATCAAAGTACTATGAATTATATGTCTCAAATTCGCTGTAAAACAAAGGCCTAAAATTTGTTTCTTATTCATATGAACACAACGCAATTACCACTCACCCCACACACATCAAGGCACAGGAAAATTTGATAGTAACAAACTTCCAGCGACTTCGATACCAAACGCTTCATGGTGATGCTCAAATAAGTTATTGCTCACTTGCCTATTCAGGTGCAGCAACATACATCAAAGTTGGCAGAATCAAGCAGCGGAGAAGAGAACCAAACTTGGCAGAGCAATACATTTGCACGAAAGCAAGAAAGCTTCTAATTTATGTTAAATATTATCAGTAATGATGCGAACTTTTTGAATTCCCCTCGTATTTTCTTACCTCCAGCTCACTTGACAACGTACAGGACCTATCATCGACGTCTCGAACGGGTAAAAATATGGATATGAGCGCAACCAGAGATCAGATTGCAAAGGCAAAGACTAGCCAATGCGTATCAGTCCCAGCCTGGTAAATACGACTCAGTTTTCACGAGTTTAGGGTAACAGACTCTGGGCGGTATTTGATATATCAAGAGCTGTATGGAGCAGATTCCTTGGAACCGAGAATACGGTCTCTTCCATATTGGGCTCTAGAGGAAGTTAGTGGAATAGCGTAAGGTCAAGAGATTCCCGCAGGGCCCGGCCTGGAGGTAGGAACTCGGATGACAAGCTTCTGGGCCGAGAGGTCCGAGACAAAGGTCACGGGGTTTCTAGAAGTTAGGGCGTCCAATAGGAGTCTGGGATTAATCGAACCTGATTGCCTGAATTAAGAACGCAGCAGGGCCCGCAAGGGGGAAAACGTCTAATAGCAAAGCTAGGTGAGACCGAGAAGTGATGACTAAAGTAGATAGCCCGTAACATATGCTGGAACAACAGGTGGTGAGAATACTCAGGGCTTGGTGCCCTGACATTTATATGGTCTTGAGAGCCCGAGGTCAAGGGTGGTGTTGACCCTCGGTCAACTTCTGCTGGAACTGAGTCTTGCTTCACGGGCCGTGACCAGTGAGGGGAACGGTTCCTTACGGAGATACCGCAGGTTGGAAATAGAGGTCGTACAGGGGACCTAGACCTAGAGCTTTCATCTTCTGAGAGGCCATGAGGGCTAACTTTACATCGTGTGAAGCACGCGCGTGCGTATAATGACAACAGTAAGATAGAATTCACCGCTGTGCGGAGAATGAGCAGATTAGCTAGTTAAGCTCTAGATATAGGAGCAAAAGTGTGGAGTTGGCAAGATTATTATGAGAACATTTGGGAGCCCCAAAGCAGGAGAGAGCTTGCTATCGTATAGACGTGACCGGCTTCGTGAAGTGTTGAAAGGGGGAATTCACATTCAAATCACAACCATTTAACTCAGTTTCATTAGCTACTTCTACCAGTATTTCAAAGGGGGGGAATAGGGAATATTCATGTTCTTTTTTGATAAAATTTTCAGATATCCGCCAGGCCGTCGTCAGACGTAACAGCGCTCCACAAGGCTAAGTAGCGGTCAGCCGAGCCAGTGCAGCCCTCAGCAGGTGGCGCGGCAGCCAGTCAGGCGGCTGGCGTCTACCTCGGTGGTTGAGCACGCTCACCTCTCCATGTCCACTAGCGAAGTCGGCGGAGATAGTTCTCTTGGTGCCTGCCTCCTCCGACTTCACATCTAGCATCGACACCAATACTCCCGACGAGCTTTGCCTAGTACCTACCTAAATGAGCCTTTTACTAATGTAACTAAAAGATAAGTTAAATTGAATTTATCAACTTCAGAAAAAAAATTACCAGCAAAGTTCAAGGGAACACACCCGACTTGGCCGTTGGGTGTTCTCTCTCGTTACCGTCTTAGAGTTGTGAGACAGCAGTTACACGTTACAATAAAGTCGGTCTGCAGGGGGTGGGTGTTGCGCTTGACTTGGTGAAGCTGAGTCTGGGGAGCTAGTCCCTGGAGGTCGTTTCAGGTCGGGTGTACTCACCTCCTACCTGTAGCATGTGTTGGTATGGCCTTGGCATGGCGTCTCAAGTACCTTACTCACGATAGCAGCAGAGTGAAAAAATTATCTTACAAAAAACTTTTAGCTTACAATAAAGCTACTTAAAAAAGAAAAAAAACACACACATGCATTATATTGTTCTGGACTTGTTCCACCCCAGCTACACTGAGGACTCCGCTCGTTGCATTGGCACGGTTCATTACCCTGAACTTGTAAAAAAAAAAAATTGAGCTTCCTCTAGAAGTTGCCCTGGACTTGTTCCGCCCCAGCTATGCAGGGAACTCTGCTCATTGCCCCGACATTGGCTTTGTCCGTTGCACTGAGCTTGTAAAAAAAGAACTAAGTTTTTTCTGTGTTTCCTTGGATTTTGCCATCAGGCTAGGCAGCCGGTAACTCGCTGCTCTTCATTCTTTGCCCTGAAGTTGTTTCACCCTTGCTCTGCTGGGAGTTCTGCACTGTGCGATGTCTCGTCCTGGAATGCGAGACCTGGGGTACGATTCCTGACGATAGCTACCTGCACCTCTCTTCAGCGGGGTTCCCACTAGAACGGCACGCTAACGTCAACTAATAGCCGATTTTACGGCAACAGAAGCTTACTTCACATACCAACACAGACGTTGACCAAAGCGATTAGTGACACGAAGGGTCACACCGTGGTAAAGAGCTGGCAAACTCAAGCCTCAAACGAATCTATGACTCTTCCTACATTGCCCGGAACTGGTTTCGCCCGACGAAGCCGGTCACATATTTGACCTGAACTTGTTCGCCTCGGCTACGCGGGGGCCCAGTGTAGCTTAGTGTCCCACAACAAAAGCGAAGGACTGATAGTGATGCCTTTGGCAGATACTACCGTACCTCGTTCCTTACCTCAGCGGTGGAACCGCTAGGAATGCGTGCAAGATCTCTTACCGACCATTTTCCTAAATTGGTTGCGCCCGGCTGCGCTATCGTCGTTCACGACGGATTTGTGTGCATGTTTGTGTACGCAGATCGTGTGCGTGTGAGCGGCGTTCAAGTTGGTGCGCTGCGCTACTCGCTGTATTGCTGATTAAGTTAGGTAAGGTTACGTTAGGTTAGGTAAGGGTAGGTTAGGTTAGCCTAGGTAATGTTTATTTTAGTGGTGGCGCGCGCAGCAAAGCTTACTTGAACGTGCAATCGTCGTGAAGATAGATAGTAGACTGATGGGTGTCGGTAGTCCATAGTGTTGAGTTGGAGTTATAGGTTGAGATGAAGAGGCCCTTGGCAGCTGCCCAGTACTGATCAAGTCAGAGTGATCTGATAAGAGCGTCTGCAGCGGTGAGAGGGTGGCGATGGGACGCCACGACAGTGAAGTCGTCGGCGTATGATGTCACAAGGGGACGACAGCACTGGTCATGAGATACAGTATAGGGAAATCAGAGACGTAGAGGTTGAAAAGGGAAGGTGAGATGACAAAACCCTGAGGTACCACCGCCTCGACAGCACGGAATTGAGAACGAAAGCCGTCATAGAGGCAGCAGGCTGCGTGACCCCTAGGGTAAGCTGCGAGCCATCTGACAATATTATGATGTAGCGGGGTGTTAGAAACTGAGAAGAGGAGGTCCTCAGTGGGAACAATGTCGAAGGCATTGCTGAAATCAATCAGCAAAGCGACTATGCGGTCGGGGGGTTTAGGCTTGTTGATGCCATGGGATGCTTGGAAGGAAATGGGGTAGCAGAGCAGATGTTGTGGAATGCGTGGGTGGGAAGCCATGTTGGTGAGAAGGTTGGAATGCCTCACTGATGAAAGGCAGCAGAAGGCGCTCCAGGGCCTTGGCAATAGGGCACAGGAGCGATATTGACCAGTAGAAGTTCCCGTTGTCCGCAGGTTTGAATGGTTTTGCAATGACGAGTATGTTAGTTAGTTTCCAAAGAGCGGGGACGTCGGCGTGAGCAAAGGAGAGATAGTATAATCTGGTTAGATAGAGGAGACCTCGAGGGCCAAAATGCTTAATATGAAGATAAATAATTGGTCAGGGCTTACAGCTGTAGAGGCCCCAGAGGCATCAATGGCCTCTCGAACCTGAGAGGGAGTGAAGGGCGTGATACTATGATCAATGAGATGACGTTTTCGGAAGACGCGTCTGGCTCGTCTGGTTGAAGTAGTTAGGACAGGAGGATGGGCGGGAGTAAATGCTTGTCCCAGTAGACGATCGGTGACCGGTCCCCCAGCAGGCGGGACACCATAATACAAAAAGCAAGTAAATTGCATGCAAAAGCGACTGGCAATGTCGTCGTAGTTGGTAAACGTGTGATTTCCAAAAGAAATCGACTGGTTGAGAGGAAGGGAAAACCGCTTGCCTGATGGAGAACGGAGGAGGGACCAAAATTCGTTGGGTTTGCTCTTAGGGTCACAATCCTGGATGGTCTGTTACCAGGTCTCCTGGGCAGCGCTGCAGATGAGGCGATCAGCTTCATACTGCAACTGATGAAGGGCAGGGTCCTGAGGGGTAGAGGCGCAGAGGTGGTCACGGCGGGTGATAGCGTCCTTGGCTTCCAGGGTGAGCCGAGGGATGTACTCCCTACGGTGGCCGGCAGGTATGTGATGCTTGGTAGCTGATGTAAGGGCACGATTGAGAGTTTTCAGTCGGCCGCTCCAGGAGGAAGGGAGTGAGAGAGAAGCGATGAGTTCTCACACTCGCGTGTGAATTCTTCCCAGTTGGCCCTACTGTAATTTATGAAGGTGCATCTAGGACCGGGAAGTGAAGAATTACTGGATTCAGCAGCGATTATTATAGGTAGGTGGTAAGAGGAGAGGGTAGTTGTGGTGGACCAGGTATAGTCGAGAGCTAGGTGTGCTGAGATAACGGTCAGGACTGGAGAGGAGCCCGGACCATCAAGAGGGACCCTGATTTGAGAGTCGTCATTGAGGATACAGAAAGTTCCGTCGTTGATAAGTCAGTGATCTCCGCACCCCGGGCAGCAGCTCTCTCATCCCGGGTGGCAGAGAACCAATCGGAGTTGTGCGCACTAAAATCACCCATTATGAGGGTATCAGCATGGGAGTGATAGAAAAGAGTGGAGGAGTCGAGACGATACCCAGGAGGGCAGGAACTAGCCGGAGGAACATAGATATTAGGAAGGGTAAGGAGTGAGGAACCCAATGCGATGACGACATCCAGGTACCTCGCAGCAGACTGTGAGAGACCTCAGTTTAACCCCTTATTATTGTTATAGAGGGGATTTCACGACCCAAATTGGATCGGTTGAGCGATGTTCAGCTCTACACTCCGGCGCCGGGTCACATCCCGCGAACTAAGGCTCAGAGCAATATTATTATTATTATTAAAACTTCACGCTTGAGCTCCCACGGACAGGTAATACAACCCAAATGAAGCATCTTGCAACACCGGGAAGCCCAAAACGCTGCTACCAAAAGCCGATGCTGGCAACAAATTCCAAACCCTAGCCGATCAGGGCAGGAAGCACGGACAGAACTGATTAGTTCGACATCTGACAGCCCCCAAAGTGAAAGAGTGCGCTCCGCACGCAGCACGAGTCACTCGCAAAAACCTTGAGGGCAGGGAGAGACGAATACAACCAATGCCTCTCATTCTTGTACACCTTATAAAACATACATAGCTCAGCTACTCCTCTCCTGTGGGACATGTTCACCAGATCATTATCAGCGCACAGCCTGCTGGCTGAACTAACAAGTTGGTTCAACAGACGCAAGTGACTGTCAGGAGCTGAAGCCCAGACCGGCGAGCAATACTCGGATACAAGCAGCAAAAACGCATAAAAACATCTGCGGACAACCTGACTATCACCAAACACAGAATTCACCTTACGCAGGAGCATAATCTTAGTGGAAGCACGTGGCACCAACCTCCTAATAGGCGGCTCAAAAGCTTCTCGTCAAAGACAACACCAAGAATCTCCAAGGAGCTATACTCCTGAAGCAAAGTGTCATCAATCTCCAGGTGGGGATGCTGCGGTACAAGTGTCCGAGACCGACTGACAATCATCGACTTGGTCTTACTTGCATTCAGCTTCATACTCCAGGCCGAGCACCATACACTAAAGCGCGACAAATCCCTATTCAGAGACTGAGCGACAGCATCACGCAGGCGAGGGGCAGGTATCACTGCCATCAAAGTGGAATCGTCGGCATAGTTGATCATCGTGTTTTCAAGCGAAGAGAACATGTCACTAGTATAGAGAACGAACAACAGCGGACCAAGCACACTGCCCTGAGAGACACCAGACACCACCGTGATTGAGGCGCTCAAAATGCCGTCAACAGACATACTCTGCGTTCGCTCGGTAAGAAAATCGCGAATGATTATATATGCCCGAACTTTGTATACTAGACCCCTGTCAAACGCCGCGCTGAAGTCCAACTGGGCAAGGCATGCCTCCGACCTACAATCCAGCGCAGACTGTAAATGGTGTGACACAGACAACAGAGCGTCACAACAACCCAAGCCAACTTTGTACGCTAACTGACCAGCAGGCAGCAACCCCGTAACGACCCAGCTTACCAGTGATTAGCTTCTCGAACACCTTCGATAAAATGAGCGTCAGTGTGATGGGTCAATAGTTGACAACATAGGGCAACACCGGACCATAGGGAATAGGAGTAATATTCCCAGTACACCAATAACGAGGAAAATTCCCTAGTCGTATCAGGCACTGGAAGATCACTGCAAACTTGGGGGCAAGAACGTCAGCCAGCTGCTGGTAAAACAAAGGAAATAGGCCCAACGGATCCACACCTCCATACGGATCAAGGCCATCAAACAGCACTTTGACTGTACCAGATCTGAACGCCAAAGAGGTCAAGCGAGGTTCAGGGTGGCATCCATGAGGCAATGCGATAACATCTCTGCTCTGCGTCCCATCGAAGTGAGCCGACAAAAGCTCCGCCCTTGCCAAGGGATCAGTAATGATGCCTCCATCTGGACAAACAATGAGCGGCAACAAAGGTTCAGCAGCGAACATTGAACCCTTTAGCTCACTTCACCAAGATGTGGATGGTCAATACTCACCAGAGATTCCCTGGAACGCCGCCCCAGACGACGCTGTGCCTCCTTATGCACAGGCTTAGCCTCAGCCCTACGGTGGCCTGCGCGTTATCAGGCCACCCCCATTGTCCGGCCACCGGAGGCCCCTTTGTTTGTATGAGCTGGCTTTGGGTTTGGGGCTCTGGGTAGCCCCTGAGTTGGAGGAAATGCCACTCTAAAGGCGGATGAGACCGTTTTGGTCCAACGGCATCCCTGAAAGATGAACAGGCTGGTGCCATAGCTGGGTACTCAGTCTTCCGCAGTCTGCTCCTCTCTCCCTTCCCTCGGGTAGTACCACCAGATGCTCTTTTCCTTTCCTTTCTTCCTCTTTTCGGCCAAAGCCCGTACTGGTGATGGCAGGGTCTGGGACGCGTGGATAGCTGGCCGCTTTCGTTGCTATCATGACTGTCGATCAACTTTTTGTGATTTTTTTGATAATTTCCCTTGCTTATGGACTATGTTTATTTACTGTTCTTTGCGTGCCTGATAACTAGAAATCCGGATGTGGAAGAGAACCCGGTCCTCGTGGTTTTGGGTCTCGCTCCTGCCGGATCTTGTGCACTAATGTTCGGGGTCTATATGGTAATCTGACCAAACTAGCTGTAGCCTCTTTCAATTATGACCTTGTGCTATGTTCGGAGACGCTCGTCTCAAGCCATCGCCATGTTTCAGAGCTGATGATCCGAACTTTGAAAAGCCAGTGCTGCGGTTGTGTGACTCTTGCCTGGATTTAGGGATTTGGCTGCTAACGTACGAAAGGGTGTTGTTGTGTCTAGGCAAAGTGAATATGAGTGTCCATGCTGCGAGATGATGGTACTTCAAGGCTGGCGTCACATCTATACGAGATCAAGCTCTCTCCTGCTCTGGGGCTCCCAAATTTTCCATAATAATCTTGCAAACTCCACACTTTAGCTCTTATATCATGAGCCAAATTAACAAATCTGCTCATTATAAGAACAGCGGTGAGTTCTACTTCGCCCGCACGCGCGTGCTTTACATGATGTAAAGTTACCCCTCATGGTCTCTCAGAGAATGGAAGCCCTAGGCCTCGGTCCCCTCTACGCCCTCTATTTTCAACCTGCGGTATCTCCGCCAGGAACCGTTCCCGACTGGTCACGGCCCCTGATCACTTCTCGGTTTCACCTAGTTCTGCTAGGAGACGTGTTCCCCCTTGCGGGCCCTGCAGCATTCGTAATTCATGCAATCAGGTTCGATCAATCCCAAGCTCCTATTGGACGCCCTAACTTCTGGAAACCCCATGACCCTTGTCTCGGGCCTCTCAGCCCAGAAGCTTGTCATCCGAGTCCCTACCTCCAGGCCGGGCCCTGCGGGAATCTTTTGACCTTACGCTATTTCACTACTCATTTCCGCTAGAACCCATTGGGGTAGACATCTGTATTCTCGGTTCCAAGGAATCTGCTCCTTACAGCTCTTGATATGCAAATACCGCCTAGAGTCTGGTAACGTCAAGTCGCAAAAACTGCGTTGTATTCAACAGGCTGGGACTAGATATGCGTTGGCTAGTCTCTGCCTTTACAATCTGATTTCTGGTCGCGTCCACATCAATATTTTTACCCGTTTGGGCCATCGATAATAGGTCCTGTACGGTGTCAAGTGAGTTGGAGGTGAGAAAATATGTTAGTGACAAGCCAAAGGCGCCGGAACACGTCTTTTTTACGCACAATAAGCAAACTTGACACCGTGAATACCACCCAACTCCTTGTCGCGACCAGATAGATGGTTGCATGGGTATGGAGAGGTGAGCCAGCTCAACCCCCGAGGTAGAGGCCAGCGGGCTGAAGGGCGGGGTGGCTGACTGGCCGCCTCACCACCTGAGGGATGTGCTGGCTCGGCTGACCGCCTGACAGCGGCCTGGCGAATGATCTGAAAAATTTTCCAAAAAGGAACATGATTAATCCCTATTCCCTCATTTGAAACGCTGATGGAAGTAATCGAACTGAGTAAAATGGTTGCAATTTGAATAACAATTCCCACTTCTGAAGTGGATCAGATGTAAAGGGCAGTAGGATCTTCTGGGCTAAGTCCTGTACGGTGTCAGGTTCACTTAGGGTGAGAGAAAGGACGTGTACCGGCGCCCTTCGCTTGTCACAAGCATATATCTTTGTATGCTGATTCTAGTATATTGAGAAGCACGTCTTGTATGTTGGTGCGAGCACTGTAAGCGTACTGATTTTTGTAGAGGAGCTACATGAGATCGATCGATATCCGACTAGCTGCTGCGCTACTGCTTTCTCGTGAAGTTTTGATAGCATGGGAAGAATACTAATTGGTCTGTCATTACTGTGGGCATTTGAGGCACCAGATTTATGATGGATTTGTCCCATGAATCAGGGAAGGTATTTGTTTCGATTGAAGTGTTTACAATGAGGAAAAGAAAAGGTTCAATGGCCAGGAAGCTCTCTTTAATGTAGTTGAAGCTGATGCTATCATCACCAACTGTTTTTGTGATTTAAACGAGTACAAAATCTTACGGAGGTCACTCATGTGCCTAAATGTTAGTGGTTTCCACAGGTACACAGCGTTCGAGAGGTTGGGAGCAGGCGAAACTGAATCTGTATGACAACTGGCAAAAATTGGATAAAGAGATGAGGATTTACCCGACTGGTTATTACCTCTTATTTCTGGGAATACATTTTGTCCTACTTTGAAAAGAGTTGATTGAACACAGAAACTGTCTGCGGGGGTCATCGAAACGGTCAGGCGTTCTCTGTTGCTTATTTTGTGCTACACTCTTGTGTATCTTCTATATTTCTTTGGAGTCAGTTTTGGCATCACTGAAAGTTTGGTGAAGAGTTTTTCGTTTAGCATCAAGGATGATTTTTCAAACGTCTTTTCTAACAGTTTAAAACGCTTTGGAGAACAGTATTGTGTGGAAAAGCTTCTAGCTTTCAAATACCGTATTTATCACATCACTTTCTTTTCATATCGTCGTTCATCCATTTCGCCGGTGAAGGTCTCATAGCAACAATTTTTACAGAAGCATTTTTATTTAGTGAGTCAAGAAATCCTTCAAAGAAAATTTGGACTTACTCGTTGACATCATCTGTGTCATACATTTCACCGAATTTCGATACAGACATTAGTTTTTTCTTCTAAAAACAGTTCACGTGAGTAATGCTTTTGGCTCTTGCTCGTAATTAGATCTGGTTTACGCTTGATTTTGCTTATGTTGATAGTGCAGGTAAGCTAATGTTGATCAGCTATAGATGGGGAAACATGAACATTGGTCACCGAGGCGGCATCATTGATGATGATAAGATCAAGAATAGTACACGATTTTGGTGTGATCCTCGGTGCAGTACGTGTGAGCCGAGACAGGCTCAAGTTATTTTTAAGCCTGATCTTTGAGTTTTTTTAACGAAACATCAATATTGAAATCTCGTAGAATATAGAAAGTTTTTTATCTCGCATAATTTTCTAAACAATATTTCAAGCGTAGTCAGTGATTCCATAGGTGCTGTGGGGTGCCTGTAGACACTACCGACAATGAAAGAATTTCGGTGCCAAACTTGAACTGATAGCCACACTATTTCTATATCTTCATGATCATCTCATGTGTTCGTCGCACGCAATAGGAATTTCACCTAGATTGCAGAACCACTGCCTCAATTTTTTCTTTGAGATCCTGTGCAAAAAACCTGTAAGTGGGAATGTTTAAGAGCGAGGCGTGCGATAATCGAACCAGGTTTCCGAAATACATCAAACTAGCAAGACCTGTCAAAATTCCACAGCTAGTGAATGGTTCATTTACCTTAGTTTAGCCTGAGGTAGCGCTTCTATCATAACCTATCCCGTCTGAGCTAATGCCCACCCCTTAACTCTATTTTTCGCATTCCGTCCACCAACACCTCGCCTAACATTTCCTAGTATTCTAATTTCACCAGTGAATCACGCATTTATTTTGTTAGCAAATAATTCACTTCACACTTGTGTATTTATAAAGACATAGAGGTGCTGTAGGAAGTCGTTAGTCAGGTGGTGCGCTTTTGGAGGTCAGGGGCGAGTAAAACGCACTATGCAACTACAACAACCAATAGAGCTGTCACTGCTGACCGCACGCTCCGGCCACACAAGGCACTCTTTGCTCCCCACCGATTCCTGTCTCACCTAACCTTATCCAGTCCTTACCCTCTCTTCAACCTCAAACTTAACGGCCTTGCACTTCTTCACCTTTGACTCGATGGGCCCCCGGTCACTCCTGTGGCCAAGCGCGGTTGATTGGCGACCTGTTCATAGTAGCATTAGGCGGCAAACGCCGTGGCGAAGGATCTCCCCCAATAACTACAGTGTCACTTGTGCCCTTGTGAGGGGGACTGACTTCTTTATGAAGCCCACAGAGTCTAATTTCTGCTCTACCTTCCGGGAGCCTTGTGGGGTCACGCTGCCGCAGCAGGGTAAGCTAAGGAAGGGTTTACGAAGCGGGTCTTATCAGGGGACTAAGAATCGGTCTACCAGTGTCAGGGTAGAATCGGTCTACCAATGTCAGGGTAACTGCAGTCGCACCAACTATCCACGATCCAGCGTTCAGCCCGAAGGCTCTCGATATTAATGCACTGTACACCCTGACGTAATATTCTTTAATACGCGTATTGTCAGTCCTGTCATGAAAACTGTATTTTGTTGTTGCTCAACCCTGTAATCTATTGTAATCTGAGAACCAAGTTAACTATTACTGCAACAACTGTGTTTTCCAGCCCTTCGATTAGGAAATAGGCAAACGTAACCAACAATGACAGTACTGTAGGGACACCGAGAACAGGTTTCACTTAACCTCCGGCAAAAGCCACAACAAGCTAATCAAGCTTCAGAGTTCTATCCGTGCAATCTCGCCTAGGCCGAAACGCCGTCCCCACAAGCCTAGTCAATGTCGGTGAAGCTGCCTCAGAAAGAGAAGTATTGCGGATGGATACAGTCTGTTGGCAGGCTCGTGATACAGATCGTGACAAAAGAGAACAAAGAAGGTCACATATGCGAGCACAATCGCGAGGGAGGGCAGTATCTTGATAGTCCGGCCCTGATCTAACGTCAAAACTAATGAAATGGCTATTTGCCTTATTAGACTGCTGTAAGCTAAGACAACGAAAGGACTATTACTTCTCCAATAACGCCAAACACTCAAGTGCATCCGCTCCTGCCAGGTTGTGCTCGCATAGTCTGTATCAGAAATTGCCAGGTCAATGGTATGGTATTAGAGAGGGTCACCCGTGCGAGCGCAACTACCAAGGCAAGGCCCTTTTAGCGTTCAGGTAGCAAAATTTCAGTTTCTATACACTGGCCTGACTGCAATGGCTCACCGGCCACTTATTACTGTCAAAGATCAGGCCACAGAAAACTGCAATCTCGCTCTTGGCACAAACTGTCACTTCGATATTATTGCTGCTCACCGAGTTGCGTTTGTATGAGGTTTCCCTACTCTAAATAAAATCTTGCGATTGCTCTTGGTATTGGCTGGTCAGCGGCAACACCCCGGTGGCAGCAGCGCAAAAGTCAGCCGGATGACAGTCGAAAGTTAGTGATTTCCCCACAACAATTCAATGTAAAGTCGATGATCGCTTCTTGCTATTTCACTGCACTGTCACGTTAAGTCGCCACGGCCCTGACTATAATTTCACCGCCCAGCTGTCCGGAGGTTTGCCGGCAATCAGGCCAATGGTGAGGGTGAAATAAAATATGTACAAATGATGGGTATATATTACAAGGGAAACAAATATGTGCAATGTAGAAAACTGCGGCAAACTATGTACAAGTGCGGAGCTGCAAGCCTACTGGCCACCACGGCAGCTGGCCTGGAAGGTCTCCTTGGAGTTGGGCTAAACTGTAAACAAAGGCCTCAATCCACAAACTTCCCAACTCCTCGGTTGAACCACTCACCAACCCATCCAGGACAGCAACAGAAGGCTTACAATATATACACTAACAGGAGCTAGTACCAATAATCAAACACTGTTCTTACAATCCTGGGTCGGCAGCAGCTCCGGCACACACGCACTTCACACGATCAGGTTCACCAAGAGACCAGACGGAGCCGCTGCCGGCCTACCTGCCACGTCACCTTCGCCTTGTTCTTCATGGGAGAGATTAAGTAGGGCGGTCGGTCGTTGGCAATGGCACCAAAAAGCGTCCCATGACAGAGGTCAAAAAGCGTCCCATGACAGAGGTATGACGATACTTCCTGCATGGTTCTTTCAAGTATTTACACGCCTTCGCTAGGATATGCTTCTGACAATTTATAGATAATTTAACCCTATCATGATCATACATGTTGCAAGTTTTTGTCGGCGTATCCGATTTTTTCACTCTTACGAGACACATTGATGTTGATCAGTAGACCACCATTTTACTGTTTTGCTGCTTATTATATGCAAAGTAGCTGTTCAGTAAAAGAAAAGATTCAGACTCTTGCTTCACACGCAGCGGCATAATCTCGTGTTTCAAAGATGTCACTGTATTTCCTCACATATCGCACTGGAGTGGCGGATGCTCTCCCTCCCAGCAACACATTCGCTTCAAAAAATATTTTAGAGCCGATATATCCAACACTAGCCGATCTGTTTTCCCGCAGCGTATTCCGGCTAAGCATCTGGCCCCATCAGGAATGCCATCCGCTACCAGCTAAGCAAATAGATGTTGTGAAATATGAGAGTGCGATTTTGGGGAGGAGGCTCCGGAGGGGGATAGGGCACTGGGGGAGAAAGTTGAAGAAATTAAAGAAAATGCACAGCCCCCAGTAGGTCCAGCTAAAGACCCGTTACCGAAAAATCTGTGAGGTACCTAGGACATCAGGAACTCCGATATCGGCAGTCTGCTCACCAAGGCCGTAAAGTTGACAGGAGAAATCATCATTCCGTCCCAGGCGAAAATTGTGGTTGGCAAAAACCCAACAGTGGCTTGAAAGTAACTATGAGAGCGGAAAGGTCTAAGCAGAAGAGACTCTTCTGCATTAAGAGAAGGGCATTAATAGCTCAGAACCCTGCCAAGGCATATGTAGCTACAGCTGTTACAACTGCTGAAATATGGAATGAACTCAGGGCACTGCGGAATTGCTGGGAGGGGGGGAGCAGAATCCCATCAGTAATGAGGGGAACATCCGTTTCAAATTTAGATCAAAGATTATGTCATATACGACGAGGGCCGGAAGAGGTCATGATGATATCATGGGTCGGATGATGCACCCGCGATGCACCGAGGAGATACCTGTTTTCACAGCAATCCCAGTGTCGCTATCTGGCAGAATTAAGGTTTCAATTATGATGGAGGTGACTTGCCAATTCGATTCGGTGGAATCCGGTGACTAGGCGAAAAGCTGCATTCTGACCGTTTGCAGCTTGCTCAGTTTTTGAGACGATGGGGAACAAAACCGGATCAGTAATAGGGTCTCATTCTGCTGCCCCCATCCTGCGCACCGCAACGGCAAAATTAAGGTGATGCTCGAACACCACGCCCTAAACTTATGAGCTGCGTTCCAAGGTGAGATCTGTGGCAACCATCTTAATTTTTGGGCCCAGCCTGAATTGATGATAGTCTGACGTAAACCGAGTGGAGTGAGCTTTGGAGTGATAGGCCCTGGCTATGATTGCCGCTTCATGGGCCGACAAGTTCCTCGCAGCCTCAGAAACAAGAGTAGCGGAGTATAGGATGATGGACTCGTCCGCATATGAAGAAGTGATATTGCCAATCTTCAATCTTGGGAGACTCAATGACGTAAACGTAAAGAGAAGCGGTGATAGACCGATCCCTGGGGAATGCCGGCATATATAGAGCTGAAAGCCCACATGCAAGAAATGTGGCGCCCAAGTAGATAAGCGGAGATCCTCTGATTAAGATTGTTAGAAAGGCATGACAGCATGATCTTGGAAAGCAGATGGTGGTGGGAGACCGTGTCAAAGGCCTTACAGAAATCCACTGTTAATGCTATTAGCCGTGTAGGGGGCTTTTCTTGTTGAAACCAAGTACTATGTATTCAACTAAGGGTAAAAGGGCCGAAGTGGTCGACGTTCGAGGTTGGAATTTATGTTGGGAGTCTGACACCTCCAAGGGGTCTCCGCAAGAAGAGGGAAAGAGCAAACATTCCAGGATCTTGACCGCTAGGCAGAGAAGGGACATCACACGGCAAGATTTAGCTACTGTCAGAGAGGGGTTTGCCAGGTTTAGGAATAGGTATAATGTTAGCACATTCCAGATGCTCGGTAGGTTTGCATGAGCCAGAGAGAGGTTGAAGAGAGTGGTTAGGAACAGGATACTCGGGGCAACTAAGATGCTTGATGTGTAAGGGGGTCAGTAAATACGGGCCGCAGCCGATGAGTTGCTTGAAGCACGGAGGGTGGCACTTACTTGCTGGGGGTGAATAACTCCTGGTCGAGGTCCAGACGTAGATTAAGGATTCATCCTTAAGAGTCAGATCAAATGGCAGATGTATTGCCGGGCCCACACACATCTAGCAGAAACCGGTGGCCACTTAAATCAGGGTTGCGGAGTCGGATGGTTCAAGGTCCGACTCCGACTCCTGGTCCTCAAGAATTTCCGACTCCAACTCCTGGCCCTCAAGATTTTCCGACTCCGACTCCTTGGTCCAACAAGTAGATATTTGATGCAAACATTAAACATGTTCAAATAATTTTAGCTAGTATAAACATATCAAGTTTAAGATGCTAAGTGTATT
>LQNS02278166.1:6530004-6542703 GCA_001587735.2 Parhyale hawaiensis | reverse complement strand
TAACTTCACAAGAACCATAGACCTGAAACTGGCAGAAGCAATAGAAATTAAACGGCAAAATCCATTCATTAACGTAAAATACAACGAATCCTTCAATATCCTTAAACTATAATAGTTAAGATGCTTCGAAAATCCAGTAACCCTCCCATTTTATTTACTGCCACCATGCAGTAAACATCACCAGTGCTGCTAAATTTGCTATTCTCCTACATAGATCTTGTGTAACACTGTTACTGATAGCTTTTGGATGAAACCTCACAATTACAATAACCTAGTGCTTATTTCGATTTTACGTTCTGTGACAGTGTTTTTTTTCTGTATTTCTACGTATCCCCTTTCATTTCAGGTTTTTTAGATGTCCTGATGATATGACACCAGTTGGCTGTCGAAACGTTGACACCAATTTTAAACTCTTTGTAACTAGTGCTGTAATATGTTTTTACTCTCGAATTGTTTTGAATAAATTTGATGAAGTGGAGAAAAACTATTTTAGAGTGGTAGAGAAGAACTGTAAAATTATATGGAATATTGTAAGGAATTAACACTCGCAAGAAATTACTCTAACATAATAGCAGGTAGAAGGAAAAAAAAGGACTAACAAATGTTTCTGGCTTAACGCCAGAGGCGCTCTCAGTTCTCGAAATGCCTGAGGCTAACTCGTTTGTTTGAAACCCCCAAGAAGAAAGATAAATGTATTTTGTCAAGTATTAAGGAAGATTACAAAAAAATGACCGTTTTAAATATTCAAGTACACGTGACACACAAAACACAGACGGTAATTTATATTCAAAGTTCGTTATATACGTTGCTACCCAAGTGAGATATTACAAAATTATAAAAGAAAACCGTGGACAGGTACTTTAGTTTTTCGACGAGTTTCATTTCGTTTTCTACACACTACCGGATGTATGTAACCGCTCCAATGGAGCTGTCCTTCGAGTTATGGCTCGTGACCGACGGAAGAATGCAGGGTTGGTCGGGTAAAACCACTTAATACTCTTTGTCGGTTTTACCAGTCTGGGGATTTCAACCTGGTAAAACCTTGGCATAGCCTGGTAAAACCCTGGTAAGTGATAACTGGTAAAACATTAAAATAGTAGCGTGTCCGTGCAGTAAAGAATGACAGCGAAGAATTTGAAGGCGATCCGTCTTCATTTAATATACCTTTGTCATTAATATGCTTCTAAAGCGTACACTACAATAGCCGTCTCAAATTTTGATAAGAGATAAGTGCTCTCACTTTCAATTCATGTAAGAAGCACAATCGTCTCCCACCATAAGTTACAGGCGGGAAAAATCTTACATTAGAGAGCAGCAAGCCTCAGTGAATTTAAATGAATTACCCGCCGAGTATCCATGATACCGAACCAGCCATCAGTACATCGAAGATTTTGTGTTAAATTAAATTGAATCAGCCGAGGCCGTCAAGATAGAGAATCAGCTCCGTCAAAAGGAGCACGGCAAGCGGAAAAAAATGTCTACTACCAGAGAAAAATCATCGCCTCGTCCGCCCTTCATTGATTACCTTCTGAATTTGTACGTGGTAAACTGAGAACAAATATAATATTCGATGTATGGAGAAAACTATAAAATAAACGACTGCATGGCCGCGCTAAGAGAAGCTGAAATATTTCTATTTTTTCGATTCCAAGAAGTGTTCCAAGCACAAAGTACATTGAGGGAAAGGAATAAGGCGCTAACTTTCGCCATCTTCTGCAATCGTATTACAAAATCTGCAACATGACCTATTTCTTTCAGAGCGTGACTCGAAATGTACAAATATATTACTATATGAACAAATAAACACACAAGATATTTACTATGTTGTGTTGAAGTGGGTGAAACTAGATAAATACAGTATCATTTGCGAATTGCTATGCTCGTAAGTGCGCACACCGCAACGAAGATATCTATTCATCAAATATAATTCATAAATGTGACGTAATTCAATTAGCTATACACTTTTCATGCAAATAAGAGGTGTACAGGCTGCAGCTGATAGTCACACAACTAACACAAGCACAAGAATATGAACAGAATATATCGCCTATAAGGCTAGATCGGCAGGTATAAAGTTATCCTAGGAGTCTCTTCAATAAACTTCATACTTTCCGAATTTCCGTGCAATTGTTACTATCTGGTAGCTTTCTGCGGTCAGCCTGTCGAACTTCACTGCTTCAGTCTAGATAAAGTATCTATAAATTAGAATGCTAAATGAATGATGATGCAGTGCCTCGGCGTTATAGCATTATCTTTCCCTAAGAGCCACGCGTTGCGCAGGTGCCAACAGCTCTCAAGTGTGGTCAGTATAGTCTGTTATGTGTATGGACAGTACCCATGGTATTTCACTGAATCAGTATATATATATGACTGGGGAGTGTATTTAGGCTGCAATTTATGCATCATAATTATGATAATAAAAACCACGGTCTGCAGGACTACAAAACCGCACCATCATCAAGAGGAAGAGAATCGTGCCAATGTAATGCGGTGGTGTTATTGCATCATCTTTCCGCATTTTCCACATAAGCCATGCGGTTATCAACTAATCTTAAGTCAGTATGGCCGTGTATGGTGTCTCATTGAATTAGTATATGCATCAAAGTGTGATTATTAACTTTAATTCATCCTAATTCATCAATCAATACAAACCACGCCCCACGGTGCTAGGTGTCATGATGAGAATGATGCAATGCAACGCTGTAACGATATCGTATCATCTTTTCCACGCGTGGAGCACTGCGTGGGTTCAAGTTACTGCCAGTCACTTAGAACATACTTTGTACTGTACCAGTCTTGGTAAAACGCTGCATTGCCAACCCTGATTAATTATAATCTAAGAATCAGGTCGCCTGAGATTACCATCACTGTGAGCTTAAATTAGGTAAGGGCAGCTGTGCGGCCTGTGCCTCCAATGATCATATTTATATTATCTGTAGTTTTAAGAGATTTACCAGGGGATTTTAGGCTTTTACCAGGCCTAAAGTTTTATATATCAGTGTTTTTAACAACAGTTTTTCCAGCCCTGGCGACCTGTGCCTCCAATGATCATACTGCCTATGTCTGTAGTTTCTAAGCAGGGCATGAAATGGGGTTTTACCAGGACTGGTGAAAGTGTTTTACTGTTTTACCAAGAGATTTACCAGTCCTGGTAAAACCCCCGTTGCACACCCTGGTTCTAAGAGGTTTAACAGAGGATTTTAGGGTTATACCAGGCCTGAAGCTTTACAAGGGTTTTTGACAGAAGTGTTCATCAGTTTTAACAGTCGTGGTAAAACCCCCATGAAAACCCTTGAAGAACGAAGGGTGGGCATCACTTATTTCAATAGATTAAGCCTTCCTTTTCCCTACAAAGGCCATCTCATAGAGGAAAAACGGGCATATAGTGTCGACAGGAACGTGAAATCTATGCATAAGGGTGTTCCCACACACGATCAACGCACATGGGAACAGTGAATTCAGGAAGAAAACCTAAGTCAGAGGAAAGTCATATAAGTAAAAATATGGAAGCGAAAAGAAGCAAAAAATGGGAATGAAGGAAAAGTCTTGCTACGACTGATGTAACATACAGTGTTCCCTGGAGTAGCTACTCCCCATAACAGGGCGGGCGAATCATACGAAACTAGTCCTATGACCCATCCTACATCCCGTAGGAAGGGGCGACACTTCTGCATAGCTGGACGGAGAACATCATTAGGACCTAATCGCTCTGTCTCTCTTGTTTGCGGTAACAAATCTAGTCACATGGTTACTATGTAGTATATATCATCTTGCAGCCTCGCATCAAGATCTCTTAGAAATACCTTTCAATTATACTAGTGACCAAAATACAAGGAAAGGAACAACAATAAATATTTGAACACTCATTTAAGTTGTTGTGCATGTACATTTATACCTAACTGCAATATTTTATTTATTTGCTTGTTTGCACACAGACTCTTCACTTAGGATAGGACGAAATTCAAGCATTGAACATTTAATTCGACTGTATCCGTGATACAGATGAGCCTGAGCTCGGCAGCATGAACGTGTAGGTACGTTAAATTTAAAACGGGAATTACAACTGGGCTAATCACAGGAGTATTTTCCTTTGTATAGAGGCACAGTGTTGGATTTTCCTTTAAGAACAAAAAAAAAAAAAAAACTAGTGATGGTGACAGGGCTGGACGATCTTATAGCGTGTGGTTTCTGACAAGCAGAATGACGGGTTTTCTACAAAATTAAAGAAATTTGTGATGGTGGCCCATGGGTCATGGGCCGTCTAGTATTATACTAAAACTCTCTGGACTTTGTTTACGTGCTTGCTCGTTCACACACAATTTACGTTTTTATACGTAGGGAAAAAATCAACTGAGCATACAAGTTGGCTGACAAAATATCGTTCAGGCGTCAGGACGAGTCGCATAGCTACTTAAGTAGCGTCATAATTTTGATACAGGTTGCTATGTACGTCGAGTGCAGTAAAGAACTGAAATTTTGAAATTTTAGTGCAATACAAGTATCACTAGCTAAGACGGTGGAAGAATAGCATCAGTCTACTCAAGGGAATACCAACATTCGGTGTATGATAGGAAGAAATCTGAGCGGCGTTGGAGATTTTCATGACACTATATCAATGGGGGAGGTACATCAATGTTGTCACGATTGCCGTCACGATTCACAAGAACACATATAAACAGTGATAAAGTGGTAAATACAGCCTCTGTAGAATGCCGTGGAATTTCCCTCATACTGACATCGTGAAGGGCAAAATTTGTGCCTACAACCAGGGCGAAAAATCTATTAGCTAGCTTCACTCCAAAACAAATACAGAAAAGTCCCACATAGAGCAATTCACGTAAGGTGATATTCTCACTACACAACAGAAAATTGAGTTTGAGGAATTCACACAACGCAATTCATACAGCGCAAACAGCTCCGTAATATTGATAGTCGCTCCTTGATGTTTTCTGCGGTACTGATGTTTAAGAAAATGTCATTTTTGTGGCAACGAAGATAACCCGACATTTATCGATGAATTGAAGATATTGTTTCGCACAAGTGAGAATCCAAAGTAAGTATGTACGAAGAGGCCATTGCATTAAATTAGCACATTTTGTACCTAATACATATCAAATTTAGCAGAATTTATTTCTAAATTCAAAAAAGCATGCACTCTTTAAGTCCTTAAAATTTGATGAAATAGCTGCTACTACTTGAAGTAAAGACATCGAAAGCTGACTTTTTTAGAATACTATTTTACCATACATTAACATGTTGCAATTATCAAGCTAGCGACATTACATATAATATTGGAACCACGAAGCAAAGAGTAACAGGAGGGCTCAATGGGAATATAATAAAACTTAGTCGTGACACCAGTGTCGGTGAATGACGTCGCACCGACGAGTCAGAGTATTAGAGGGTCGGTCCTCACGCCTTCGTAGGTTAGGCGCTTAATCATAACCAAAAGAGAAGTAGTGTTATATTCTTGACGCGAGAACATGCTTGGGAACAATTATTGCTCCAACTTTCTGTATCTGACGACCACTATTCACTGTGTTGTGGGTATGGGTGCAGCTCAAGTAGCTGGGAAGGCAGAAGCGGGAGATTAAATCAGGTCAAAAATACGGTGGTAAGTTTATATACAGTATGTTTTGTCAAAAGCATTGAAAACAGAATATGACGTGTATATAAGTAAATCAGGGCGCCATACCGACCCAGACATTGTTTGTGGTGCTTTGCCAGTTACTGCCTGCCTTCAATGCACTTTTCTATTGATAACTGTTTTTTGTTCAACTGGTATATCTTCCCTTCATTTATTCATGCACTTTAGGGATAAAATTTGCAACTTTTGGCGAAATCAATTAAAATACTCATAGGTTGCTCAGCTGTATCGTTCATCAGGGTGACATCATTGAATGCATCACTATTAGACGTTTCCCGTGAGTCGTCCCCGTTACGCTCATTACTTTCTGATTGAAACTATTGTTGGATGTACACAGTGCAACAGCTGTTGTTTGATGGATGCCACATCATATCTGCTTTTACATTTATTAGAGTTTTATATACCCTTAGAATGGATTTTAGTGCAAGTAAAGAGAAGCAAACGTCAAGGAAAAGAAATATAAAGTGAATATCGATTTAAAAAGAAAGTTTTTGTGAAACATGAAGCCGGTGTAACAAACATGAACACTGCAAGATAATTTAAACAACCAGAAAGTACGCTAAGAACAATTCTGAAAAATAAGCAGAAAATAAAAGACACAGCAGCCTTTACCATTTCACCAGAATAAAAACTTTCTTACTTGCTATTTTAGTATGAACTAACAGCAAAATAATACTGATATTGAAAACAACTCAATGTATACTCTTGTTGAATAAATATGCATATATAGTTTGTTAAAGGTTATTTCAGTCATCCCAATAACTCGGGTATTATTTCTCTCTAATTCCTAACCTACGTTTTCTATATTCAGGGATGACTATAATAATATTAGCTCGTGTTATATGGTTAACCGTATCGCGCGAGTACAAAGAGACGCGTTATGTGGTACTTTCCAGTATCCAGGTCCCGCACATGGAACCAAAAACTGGCCAGGCCCTCCACCAAATACTACGAATGCTGCAGGAGGCATCTAAGGGACAGTTATGCTCAAGAGAACTGCAATCATCTCAGAACCTACCGATCACTTCAACACGAGTTCATCAGCTGTTGTACGACTTCCCAAATTTCGCGTATCAAAACAGAAACACGGCTCTTGCTTTTAGTGCTCAGCAGAAGAGGTTGCGTGTTGAACGGGTTAAGACAAAAGTTACATGGACGGTGGAGAATTGAGACGATGTGATATTTTCCGGCAAAAACAAGTTTAATTTGGACGGACTTGATGGATTTCACTTCCATCGGAATAACTTGAATGAAGAGTAACTGTTTTCAAAATGACCATTTGAAGGAGGATCAGCAGTCTGGGAAGCCTTTTCTGCCTCTCGAAAAGCGAAGTTAGTAGTGATAGAAGGTAGATAAAACTCCGCTCGATACATTAGTGAGTTAGAAGTTTTGTTTCATTTCTGGATGATGTACATGACAATGATGCAACTTTTCAGCAGGACAATGCAGCCCTCGCTGCCATCCACACCTCAAAGCTAACAAAAGACTTGTTCCAATGAAGAACATTCAAGTGTTGGACTCGCCTGCCAAGTCTCTGAACTTGAACCAAATAGAAAATCTATGGAAACTTTGTCGCGGCGAGTTTACCATAATGGACATAAATTTGCAGACAAATAATCCCTAAATCTTGCATAAAACAATGGATAGAAATTCCTATTGAAAGTCGCAAAAATCTCATTGGTTCAATGTAGAACAGGTGTGTTGCAGTATTGTAATCTAAAGGGAATACCTGTAAATACTAAATGTTGAATAATTTTCTTATAATACAGAAAATCACAACCTCCCTTCTACCCATAGTGCCCATTACAGAGAGGGCATTCCCTTGCTGAATTACGACAAGGCGCTGCCGGAAAAAAATACCCAGCTCTCTTATCTCTTGAAACTGAGATTAGGCGGCTCGACAGCTCCTTGATGAAATCAACATTAAGGACAGTTGAAATTAAAAATAAAGATATCGCAGGCTTAGTCTGATTCGTCCAAGTACTACATTCTTCATAGACGAATCTATGGCAAAGTATCAGGCGGCCCCAAGTCTAAATGCATGTCTTGCATTGCCGAAGTTGAAATCTCAGCAATGAATGTATCTGAAGCTTCCATTGGCACTCTCATGCATCTTGATACGTAGTTTCTTCCCACAGATGATTTCGTTGCATCAACAGCTATTCATCCAACTTTGATGCAATTGTCAACGAAACCGGCGAAACAAAATTTTCCACGGGCATTAGACGATCATTTCTTCTAGCTTACTGTTTTTCTCTGACGAAGCAGTTTTCTCTTCATAGGTCAAAATTTGAGCACTTGAAATGAAACAGATATTTGAGGTGGAAAGACGGTATCAACGGTATCATTGCTGCGGAGCGAACATAGTAGCTATATAAGCTGCCTTTTTGTCAAGTTTGTTGGAGTGTTTTACTCAAGATGTTACTTCTGCCTGTCAATATAGAAGACTTTAATGATAAGAGCACGACAAAGGATCGATGAAGAAAATTACGAAGCAAGTTTGAGAAGAGGAGATTCCGCACCGGCCTAGAGGCATTGGGCCAAGATATCGATTATTGCGTGAATTTTTTCACGCACGGGTCCACTAGTAAGCTTATGAAAGATGCAGTGCAACTGTCACCTCAAATTATTAGAGATCGGCGCTCCCAGCTTCAAATCAGCTGAGCAGCACAATCATTCCTTTTCTTATGTGATCGACGATCTATGCCGACATTTAACATTTGTGATCTTTGTAGCAGCAGGAACACCTCAGTTTGTTGTCTTTGTAACACCAGGGAACATTTCGTTTATATAACCTCTGTAGCAACGAGGTTTCACTTCATTTCGTCGTCTCCATATTTGGCATCATGTATATTATGCCAAGCCTATATAGCAACTACACTGTGGTACAGAGTGGAAAAGCAAAAGACTAAATCATGTAAGGAAATAAGGAACATACACATGGATGATCAGAGATTACGCAAGAGACTACAAAAATTGCAACTTACAGTAGTTCCTAAGTAAAAGGTTCGTTACTAACCATCAACGTTCACCATAAGACAGGCATTGTCCGACCAGCCAGAGCAAGCATGGATGGAGTGGTAGAATCCAATAACTCCCTCCTTGTCCGGACTGAGACTGTAATTCGGGCCAAAATACTGGCCAGACTGAGAAAAGAACAGATTACGACCCACTGTTGTGTACCTGCAAAGATTAGACTACAAATTAGTTAATTTCTAACCACTACACGGCGTGTACATTAGAAAATAAAGGTCAGAGAGCATATCAAGAGAGATGAATTTTGCCTCGGAGCCCAGCGTCCCGCAGGAATGCTCAACAATCAGGAAAGAAAACAGGGATCAATATAAATATTGTAAAAGTAAGAAAAATGAGAAAAAATAAACGAGTAAGAAAAATGAGAAAAAATAAACGAGTAACAAGAGAAATACCACCTGAAGGCCTGTGAAATGAGCAGTTATATATCCGTCTGTTCTTACTGGAGCACGCACAACACATTTCGGTACTAGGTCATCCCACTCCAGCCGCAACTTTCATACCTTTACCTCACCCTTCCTCTTTACTTCACCACGTGGGTGAGGACCTTTTTTAATTCAGTGGTGTTTGACATGTCGATCAGTCTAGGATTTACTTTTTCCGTAGACGCCATCTTGGGCAGCCACCTTCCAGCTCTCCTACACTTCCTCTCAACCACCAGTTTATTTCTTATTGATTTTTTTATGCACTCAATTACTATGTTAGATAAATCGCCAATTTTCTCGTAAAAAACACGAGGTTCTTACTTCCACACCCACATCTAACCCAAAATCATCCAATTTGTGTCTAGTATTCAATTTGTTAAAATAGTCTAAAATTAGCCATATCCACCGACTTGTATCGCTCCCATTAGCTTAACCCATGCCAACAGGCCAGTCACTCTTAATTTATTTTTAGACAGGTGGGGGCCTCTGTCCTTTGATGATATGTCAATCTCCTACTAGCTGCACATCTTCCAACCTTAACTTACCAGGCCCGTCATTCCCTGTCTTTATATATTGAATTAATAAAACCTTCAATATTTTCTATACTTGTCAAACCTCAGGGAGCTCTATGGCACAAACCTTGACGCCACCAATTTCCAATCTGACGTTCACACAAACCTCACGCCGTTGCTATCTCTACCAACCGGTACTTCTATCACGCACTCCACCCTCACCAAATCAGCCATTTTCGTGGATATTTCTGTCATGAAATGCGTCTCCCGCTGGCTCTTCCCAACTTTTATACTCACTAGACCATCACGACGACAACAAATATTAATATTACTTTTCAACTTGGGAGGCTAAAACATCATCGCCTGTTTCTTCAATATCCACACTATGCACAGTCACGGGAGGTCAACGCAGTCTCAAACCTACTCTTGAGCTGCCTTGCTTCACGGTCTAGCAAGTTTGCAAGATATGGCACGCTATATTGTATCGTCCCTGAAAAAGGAATATGGTTTTATTGCATAATCTACTTACAATCAAAGTAAAAATATACCTACATACATCAAATACATCAAGTAGCTAAATATTAAATTGCATTGCAGTAGGATAAAGCAAACTCAAGACATATCTGGATTGAAGTTTTGAACACCCTTAAGCCAAACGGAAGGATGCTGAATTGAACACACGCTAAGTAGGTACTGCAGATGCACTAGATATATAAAATGCCGTTTACCATCACAATTTAAGATAGACAATCATACTTGCTCAAAGTCTTGCATCACCGGGATAGACAGAGCCTCTTAACACACACTTTACGCCTCAACAGATTAGATTTTCTCAATCGCACTCGACTTATCAGGCTAATCAAGAAGAGAGATGCGATGTATCACAATACGTGTGATGCCGAAGACTGAGACATGCGTATAGCAGTTCTCACTTATCTGGATCAGTTAATATCTCATTCTAGTGGTCAAGCTTTTCCTGCAACTTTGCTCAGAACGTTTGAGCTGACATTCGTTGCGAGACGCGTTTTCTCGACTCACGTTCAAGTGTTCCAACAGCACAACCTGCCTATCAACCATTCCCACATTGGATGGAGTAAAGACGCAAAGTTAGACAGAATGCGCTATGTAATGTGTCTTTTACATCCTAAAGAAGCGTCTGACTTGACACTTGTAGTTTTACGACTTGTGAGAATGATAGTATTTTCTTTTAAAGAAAAACAGTCACAAACGTTTTGCAAACAGAGGTCTACCTAATTTGGTGTCAACAGGTTTTCCGTGCATTAGACGTAGATGTTCGTTAACGGTAACGCTACATACAGTCCGAGTGAAACTAGAATACTGAAGTAGATTTGGATTTCAAACAGTTTTTCAATTGTTATTGATAAATACATATTTTTTCACATATCGAGTCTCATACATTGAAGTATAATTTATTAAATTGCTGCTGAAAATGTCTACTGATTTTTTCGCATCTAATCATACACTTGCGTGAAAAACTAGGGGACAAAATTTTGCAATTTTATATCTTTCGATTTATAACAGGGTAAGGGAATTGCCGAACTAGCTCTATTTCCGAACAAACATCATTACTTGATAGGTGAAAATAATAATCCCGTCATACATTAACTGGTTGTTCGGAAATAGAGTTAAATCGACAATTGGGTAAAACCCCAATATAACAATGTGTAAAAATGAAATTCAAACTAATTCAAGGTTTTCAAGGCTGATCTTGGGAAAATTCAAGGCTCACATACAATTATCTTTTCAAAATGCCAACATAAAGAATTTAAAATATTACTATCTGATGTAAAGAGCCAATAACAAATGACAATTTTGATCATATATTTTTACCATTCTGATAAATGCGGATAAAATATTGCTCGACAGTTGCATTCATTAGTTTCCTCTAACTTTACCTGGCCAGACACACCAGTAACTGCAAAGCAACTCAACAAGGTCATAACTCCATACTTACCTAGATTGTTTTAGGTTTATAAACCTATTTATTTATTTTGTGAGAGAATAAATGATTGATCTTTTCTGTATTCATTTATGCAAAAACTCTTTGGTAGCGTTAACTGGCCGAGGGTTTCTCATGAATGAACTGCTCAGACTTGCAAATAAATATGGAAAAGAGAAAGTAAACACATCGGAATCAATATGAGTTTTATTTAGAAAATACACGGAAATGCGTTATACTTTCAAGATCACGGCTATTTAAAAATTGCTATTCGTTCTCTGACTATGTTCGTGCTCTCAATCGCAGAACTAATATCTCTGCTGAATATGAAATATCTTGATATCCTTTCCAGGGAATTTGACTACACGCACTATAATACTCAACAAAACTATTTAAAATCGTCTCTAAACATATGCTCGCAAGGTCGCGGAATAAGGGTATATAAGGACAAACACAAGCAAAACAAAGTGGGGCGAAAAGGATTATTATTGTTGTCAGGTGGTCCGCTCGATCCCTCCAAAGAGTGCAAAAGGGGAGTGAAAGAGTCAAGCCCTGCGAACTCCGAGAATTTCTATAGCTAGACTGATCACCGAGGGGTAGAATACGATGTATGATTTCGCTGAGCCCTGCGAAGTCCGAAAACTTCTAAAGCTCAACTAAACACACGAGAGAGAAGAACGATAGTGCCTCCACGCCCTGCGAAATCCGAGGATTTCTAAAGCTTCGATTTAACCCGTAGAGAGGGGAAACGAACACTTCTAGCTCTGCAGAGCCAAGGACTCATAAAGCACGACAGTTCTCTGAGGTGTGTGTAAGAACTAGAACAATTGTTTTCGCCCTGCGGGAACCAAAGGATCCCTAAAGCTCAACAAAGCACAAGTGTGTGTAGTGTAAAAAGGTGAGGGTGGAGAGCTTTCTTTCTTGCTGTTTTTCAAGCTGCAGTCCTCGCCCCTCTGCCTCTACTTCCGGTGAGTGGAGTGAAGAAAGAAGAAAATTAGACGATAGTATGAGAGATGTTAGTAGGTAGAGAGGAAAATGGAAGAAAGGTGAAAATAGAAAAATAGGAAGAGAATGAATGACCGGGCAGTGCCGGTTTAGTTAGGGTAGTTATTCAATTAGGTT
>LQNS02278166.1:6507441-6525757 GCA_001587735.2 Parhyale hawaiensis | reverse complement strand
CTAAGATCGATAGGTAAGCACAGAGCAGCAGCTAAGACCAGAGCACAGTAGTAGATGTTAACACTAGCGCGAGTCGTTGAATACTGAGGAGTGCTGCTGCTGGGACTCAGAGGTACCAGGGTACCAACAGCTGAATCTTGACATTCAGGGAGCATCTATTAAACTGCCGTAATATCTGATTGCCTGTAGCATTTAAACGTCTAAGCTGTCGTCCAATGTCTGCGCAATCATCAAGTTTTTCTTCAATGAGATGTCCCAGATACACAAAGCTGTGGATATAGAATAACTTCACACCAGGGGGGTGGAGCTCGATAAGAAAAAAAAAGAGAAAAAAATAAATAAATAAAAGATAGATCACCAAAAGCTGTCTATAAGGAGGGTTACGCCTCAGAACAGTTCTAAACTACCATTTAGACGCCCCAGAGTTGGGCGCCGACGCGGGTCTGGTGCTACCGACAGAAGGTGTTCTGTCGGAGCGAGCCACTGAGAAAAATGAGGCAGACAAACAAACGGATGGACGGATCTTCACCAAAAGTTAATCATCTGTTCCTCCTAACATACCTAACAATCCCTGTAATTTTCGTCAAAATCCGTTCATAACTTTTCGAGTTATCTTGGGGAAAGACAAAGAGACAGAAAAAACAAGACAAAAACATTAACTCCTTGGCGGAGGTAATAAACTTTTCATTTTCGCCCGAACCCTCCCCATAAGTATTTTGGGTCGTTGTATCTCAAAAACGAAGGAGTTTTGAGATTTTTGTCATTCCTGAAAACCGTTTTTCTATACATGGTTAAAGTATGTGCATTGCATTAAACAACACCCTGTATATCAGGGGGCGATGAATATATCTCCGGACACAAAGAATAATTAAAAATTCGTCATAATTTCTGAGGATATTAGACTTGTTTAGAAAAACTGAGTATACAATACACGTAATGTATTTTAGTATTCCATACAATTCAGTTTTTCCATCGACGGGGTGGCAGCAATAACCCCACATATTGATGTACATAGAACTTTGGGCAGAGCTCATTCCAATAACCGTAAGAAAAGGGAAATCAACAAGAATTCAGCAGGACCTACGGAAGAACTATACTAAAACCAGCAAAACCACAAAGTGAAACCACATTGGTAGCGATGAACTAAAAATGCCTTCTTGAAAACCATGAGGTACAGATACCAGGACAGCCCTGAAATGATCTCAAACATGACATATATATTGGTGTTAATCCAATCCTTTATTACTGAAAGCTGCACATCGTGGCCGTTCACGTTATAGCTACCACATGACTGTCTAGGTATTATACACCATTTAGTGGTTGATTTCGTCACTTCACGGTTGCGCAATTTAAATCACTTCAAGGTTACCTACATCGCATCAATGCATGGAGACTGGGAATGTGACTCATAACACATGACACAGGATTACCAAAATTAAAAAGCCCCATTGCCTGCGGTACACAATATAGCTAACCCCAAAGGATCCAACCATGACATAGCAAAGCATCGTAGGCCTACAGCCTAAGCATATCTATACAAAGAGCTGGGTTACTTAGTCAGGCTGCGATACAGAGCAATACAATATTATTCAAGGGTATTGCTCGAACATACTCAGTTGCCAGTAACAGAAACATCAAAAGTCACAGTAAAATATGTGTTCATGGGTAAATGTAATTTTTTGTTGCAGTAATGTTAGCATAGTTTAGAGTATTTACGCAAGCTTAGTATAAAATATTTAAGAAGGAACAGCTCACGGAATATTCTTGCTTCTCTTATACACTGACGAATGAGCTACCTCAAGCGTATTACTAAGCCAGCCCAATAGCTCGTAGAGGTGCCATGTAAACTATAAAATGGGCTCATATTTTAAAATCTCCTTCAACACCCAGAATGATGTTAACGAGAGGAAAGTTTCCAACTTAGCAAATCAGGTGTTTACATTTACTCGGGCAAGCTGAATTGATGACTTGGTGAGGCTGATATATTTGCCGCAGGGGCAATGTCTCTTCCGGGTTGACTGGTCGGTGTATACTAGAGCGTGTACGGTGTTATACTGCGAGTTAGGAGCTTACATGAGGACTCTAATTGTAGCTGAACATCATTCAGTTAGAAAGACATTAAAAAAACAAATATGCAACTTACTGTTCCATGTGTTCATAATTGAACATCACTTCCAGCATCTGAAATGTGGCGCTTAGCTGAGCAGGCAAGGGTTTCACAACCTCTTGAGACAAGTGTTGTATCAGTTCGTCTAACGGGGCCTTGGCAACAAGTTTCCAGGATATCTGTGACACAAAGGAGGAAATAAGCTTTGACTGATATCAGGCAAACGAAAAAGACAATAACCTTATGTCAGGAAATTTTCCCTAACTCTGTCGCATTCTGGCATCTGGCGAGAATGCTCTCTCCTCTTTCCCCTTAAAGCTAGTGGGAAGTTCTTCCTTCGGACTGGAGCTGACGACTAGCCGCCCGCCGGTCGTCTGCTTCAGTCAAGACTTGTGCGTATAAAGGGGACAGATCTTTCGGGTGAGTTCCACACTCTTCTAGGCCCATCTTCAACTAGCTACTACCTCAAGTGTCCACGATTTTCCCTGTAAACATGTTCAAGTACCTTTATTGGAAGATACGTGTGTACCATGTTTTTGCCCTGTGTGTTATGTCAACCTTGTTATTTATGGCTGTTATACAGTGGCTAATTTTACTGATGTTTTCTTGTTTGTCTTTGCCATTGTGTTCTATGTGAAATGTTCTTTGTGCGTGTTGCAAGTAGCTCCCGGTGCCGGCCTATTTGCGTTTTCCCGCGCCGTTATTGCTGGCTGAATCTTAGTTCAGTTTCCTTGTGCAGACGTAGCTGTGAACCCTGCACTCGCAATCCGAAGATTGGACACTTGTTAATTCTCCGCTGCATTCTGAAGCAGACGGGCTGCGATCCGTCTCTCCCTTGGTTCCGCTGTCGCGTCCACTACACCCCCAGCTGTAAAGTATCCAAAGTGACGATGTTGTATTGGCTTGCATAGTAGCCAGTGGCCCCCATTCCCGCCGGCTTCTCAATCTTAATTTGGAGCTGTCTCCCACTCGTGAATTGTTGTTGCTACGTCCTATCACGTCAACTGTTACTACGTCCTATCACGATCACGTCAACCATAGTTGCTAACTCCTACCACGTCAACCGTCGTTGCTACGTCCTACCACGTCAACTGTCGTTGCTACGTTCCTCTTCTTCAGCTGCTCCAGCTTAGGCCGCAGAAGTTGCCCCTGAAGTTCAATCGCGTAATTCCCCTGGTATATGCGCTCTGCTGTAAGGACGCAGTTGCTCCTCCTTTACTGACTAAGCGTCTACCACCAGTTGCACAACTGCCTTAGGAAACCAGGAGGAGTCGTCATCGCGGCCAACCGTCGCCCGTAGCATAGCACGGCCCCACAGTCCTCGTGCTGCTTCCTGGCTGGTCAACCGACGGGCCCTTACTTCATCCCTTATATAAGCTAAGTTTGTTAGATTTAAGAGTCACTCGGTGTTTCATATCCCGACTCACGGATTCCGTGGTGCTGCAAGACTAGTATTATTCGAACCTCGGTCAACTTACTGACACCTTAACTGTTTGTGGTACAATGCTACACAAAAAAAAAACAAGTAGCCTAATGCTATTCCCAAGCAAATTGATTTTTATTTGATGCCCTACAGGGTTCAAGATGCTACCTATCAAATTGGAGAGCTAAATAACTTACTTCAACCATCGATCTAATAAATGCGGAGTTTTGTCATAAAAGGAGAGGGAATATAAAACGTCAGGCAAAACGGTAAACGTAAGCAAGGAACACTTCATATACAAACACTAAGTCTTAGAGATGATGGAGAGTAAAGCGGTCATCAGCAGAGAAGAAGGCATGGCATACGAAGAAAAGACAATGGGAAAGAATGCACAGCAATTGCAAAACAATAACAATCATTCATTATCTTGCATACACTTAGCTAGGTTTTCATTTTGTCTTCTTTCTAAATTTTGAAGACCTGTTAGGGAGAAGAGAAGTAGCCTGAGCCAAGAGCCAATTTCTGAGAAACCCTTGCTGTACTTCAATTACCTCTCTGACAACACTAATAACGGCAACCTGTATGCAAAGACTACGAAGTACATTAGGGAATCTAATTAACCAAACCTATGGCCTGCTACACTGCAAATGCACTATGCAGTAACTTTCTTGTTTCTACTCATTTGCCAGTGTTTCAGCAGTAAGCAAAGCTGACAGTAAAAACAAAATAATAAAGACCAAAAGGTGGGTCTACAACATAGGCGATAATTAGGTAAGGTCGGAGACTGTGGCCATCCAGTCACTCTCTGTTGCAAACCGATAGGGGAAAAAATCGAGCAGGTTGCACACGATAGCAAAAGTAAGGTAACCTCACATTTGAAGGCACTTCCAGCTCTGCTAACGCTGAAATCCAAGTAATAAAGATATCTACAGCTCTCCTTAACTCTCTCCTCTCGTGCATCCTAGTTTTTACTTTCGTCCCCCACCCAAACATTAGCTGTTATGAGTTCATGCGCAAATTGAGTAGGTACATGATGAACGGAACTAAAGACAAATTATTCTTCAAAGTACAGTTTAACTACTAAAACGGACAGAAAAGTCAAATCTTTCGCCGCAACAATTAGCTATTTTTTTCAACTTGATTTCTTCCTTTCACCTGGGTTTCTTGCTTGAATGAAAATTTTGACTAATATATCATGGTGTATCTATGAGACGGAATAGAAATTATTCTGTGATTCTTGATTGCCATTAGCCTTGGGGTAAAGAAGGTTGCATTGCTAAGCAGGAGTGAAGCCAAGAACGCTCTTTTTTATGTTCTTCGAAGGTGGCAGTTCATTGACATCTTTCATAAGCAAATCACAAACGACCGGGAAATCGAGGAGGAAGTATCATTTTCGGACAAGTAGCTACCTTAACAAAAGTTAAATGAGCGGTAAACAATACCAGGAAGCCGGAAACGCTCTTAAGAAATAAGAAGGAACCATCAAAATGACACCCATTTGTCAAAGGTTATCAAGAAATTGGTCGCTTGTATGCTTGTTTTGCTTCAGTTGCTGGATTGCTGCCTGCCGGTCAGTTTACATACAAAACTGGTTTCAGCAGTTGTTAAGCATCGACCTTCTCGACACACTATCTGTATTATAATTCTGCTTAAGGCTCCATCCGTACGACTGTCTGTGTGTCTGCACGTTATGCTTTCAGTATTAGCTTGGAGAAACGTTGCAGTTGGATAAGAAACTGTGACTTCAGTTGCTCTTTTCCATAGTTGAGATGCAAACCAATTTTTCTCAAGGAGCGCATGCTCATTTTTGAAACTCAAATTTCAGTACTGTTGGCTTGGAAATAAATTTCTGTTACTGAATGAATCGTTTTCATAATTTTCCATTGTCATCTTTTCTAATCTACAAAAACTCTTCAGATGTCCCGTCCATTTGTATGAGTAGAGCGCTTTGATCACAAAGTAAGCAGCACTGAGTGGGTTCACATTATTAATTCCGATTTTAGGATCCAGAACTTTTTCAAGTTTAAAGACATTTTACCGCCTTCTCTTGCTTCCTGTGTTATCTACAGATACCAATGTGGACAGTGTGCTGCGACCTATATAGGTGAAACCAGGAAACAAATGATGGTGAGAATATGTCAACACAAAGGAATATCATTTAGAACGCAATTACCTTCCCAATCTCCAAATTACAGCAATATCAGAAATCATTCAATCTAATACTAAGAATGACCGTCGTGTGTTTATAAATATATTTATATGTTTGGTGTCACGCTCTTAACGAAATAGATAGGCGGAAATTAGTCCAGGTTAGAGGCTCTGGTGATCCTCTCAAGCTCCATTGAAAGTGATAGGCAGAAAATAGGCGGGGTTGCACAAGATGGCAAACGTATCTTAAGCAGTGACAGATAAAATTCCAACAATGAAGACATCGCAGGCTTAGTCTAATTTATACGAGTATTAGCTTCTCCATACATCGAATCTACGGCAAAGTATAGGGCGACCTTATGTCTGAATGAATTTCTTGCATTGCCGAAGTTGAAATCGTAGCACTTAAGATGTCTGAAGCTTCCGTTGGCACTCTCATGCTTCTTGACTCGTAGTTTCTTCCCACAGATGATTTCGTTGTATGAGCTATTCTTCCTACTTTGATGCAATTGTCAACGAAACTGACGAAACATAAGTTTTCACTGGCAGTAGACAATTATTTCTTCTAGCTTACTATTTTCCTCTGACGAAGCAATTTTCTCTTCATAGGTCAAAATTTGAGCACCTCAAATGAATCAGATATTTGAGGGAGGAAGACGGTATCAACGGTATCTTTGCTACGGAGCGATCACATTGTATATAAGCTGGTATTTTGTTTAAGTTTGTTGGAGTATTTTACTCAAAGATGTTACTTCTGCCTGTCTATATAGAAGACCTAAGGATGCCAGCACGAAAAAGGATCAATGAAGAAAAGGAGAAAATTAAGAAGCAAATAAGAGAAGAGGAGATTCCGCACCGGCCTAGAGGCATTAGGCCACCCATTAAACCCAACATATAGGTTATTGCGTAAATTCTTCACGCACGGGTCCACTAGTGGATAATAACCATCCAATAAAGCAAGAAAATTTCAAAAATTTTAGAATAAACTAGCTCTGTTTTTTCGATATGACGATGATTTTGCTTCTTAGTGGGGTAGAAGAAAGGCAATATCTTTGATTAAGTTATTTGATTCTGTCGGGCAAAAGCTATATCGCATATTTTTAGTTGAAATTAGTTTCAGCAGCTTCAGATGCTGAGTCCTGGCTGGAGTTTTTGTTCCTTTTTGTGCTTGATCCATTTCGCTTATGCTTTCTTTAGCTGAATCTTTTCGTAGCAGTTGCAAATTCACGCGGAACAGATGCCTTTTTATATCCAATTTACATTGCAGCCAAACTTCAACGTTTGAGTTTTAACAATCGCTTGGTATCAAGGATACGGAAGCCCTAAGCCTTTCCGATGCATTCTTTTGAATGAACTATGTTTTCTTGGTGCCGCTCAACATTTGACGAATTCCAAGCTGATATTTTCGCCTTCTCTTGCAGGGGGGATACTTTCCTCTAACAAAACTCATGGCTATACAACTTGCATTTCATAATGGAAGATCAGGTTTGCAGGGATAAACCTTTTTTACAGGAAAACCTGTACTAGGAACTGGAACAATAAGCTCAATAACATAATTTCTGGCGTCAGTTTTGACAACTGGACCTTCTACTGAGATACTACCATATAAGGACTGGACCTTCTACCGAGATACTACCATATCAGGACCAAACTTCATAAGTCATGCATGGTAGAAATGGAAAGCTATAAGATTTTGGGTACGCAAATTTTTTAAGGGTTGATTACCTTTCCGTAGCTACGAATCTGCTGATCAGGAAGTGAACTAAAGTACTTCGGCACTCAAGCGTTGTTTTCGCCAAATCATGAGACGTTAGTCGTGGAAAATGTAAACGGCATGAAACCGGGTTTCTGATTTTTATTTAAGAAACTTTGTTATTCACTATACCGTCTTGACGACGAGGGTACTATGTTGGTTGCCAGCGCGGAATAATTATCAAATAACTTCAAGAAGAATTAGTTTTGTACGTATCTATAAACCAAACGGTATACTTCAATTCTTCAGGCAACTATGCGAAATGGTTAGTAATGGAAATAAATATGTAAGCGCGTCATAGACAGAGTGATTGTGGAGAAAAAACTTTTTATTTCCGTACTCCTTGCGAACGTTTAGAGCTAATTTTTAATATATATACAGTATTAAGTGCGCCCACAAACTTTTGACAAAAATATCATGAGTGTTCATCGTGTTGCTAATGGCTTAGCATGTGAAGTTACAGTTATTCGCTACTTATTGGGATTCAGATGATGGCTTTATTTCAGTGTTACTGGAAAAAATATTGTCTGACGAAATTACGTATGTGGGATTCTTACTCTTCAAGTAGTGTTCCTGCTTTCCTTAAGATAATTTGCCGCTTGGCTTGCCGTCAACGATGCAATAATGCACACTGGCTTCCGCCTTTTTATGCTTGCATCGAAAGGTTTTCCATTTTGTGTGAGCTTGAAGTAATGGGCACCGAAAATTCTCGAAACTTTTGATGCGGTTTTCAATAATCATTACTAAATTTTTGGAAATGATAAAATTGTTAGGGTGTCATTGATTAGCAGGTGGTCTCTTCATCCTGAGTATTAGATTTTCCATGTTAGGTAGGTGAGAGGCTCTGTTGCCCTGTGGTTCCGTGTTGCTCCTGAATATATGCAGTAAATTTTTATATATCGACGTGCTAAGGATTATTATACATTTTTGTTAGCTTTGATGGTTATGCGTATAGACCTATTTGAAGTAGACAGTACTAATGTGCTTCTGTGTAAACGCTTACAATTTCATGTGATTAACGTCGCCATGTAACTCTCTGGCCCAGTCAGTGTCTGCATAGTGATCAAAAAGAAACTACGAAAATCAACCGTAGAATTTTCACAGGTACCGCTAGTTTACAGTAATTGCTGAAACGTCGTTCTGAAGTACGCCTTGCGCGGTTGGAATTTAGTGCGGCATTTGACAGGGTCAACCACAGGTGTGTACTGGACAAGTTAGAGTCATTCCTTTCTGTCGATTATTCCTATTGATTAGTGATTTTATCCCTGAGCGAAAGAAGAGTGTATCTGTTGACGGTTTCTTGAGGGCCTCATTCGCGGTGGTTTCGGGCGACTCTCAGAGTAGAGTACTTGACCCACTGCTGTTCGTTCTGTATTAGCGACTTGCTCTCTTCGCTGGAGAACACGATGACCAATTATGCTGGCGATTAAACTTGGATAGCAGTGCAGGGTGGATACAGATTTGGAAGAATGAAATTCAAGGCTTCTTCAAGGCTTCCCGAGATAAAATTCAAGGCTGTTTTAGGATCACAAACGTTCCTCATTGTATCAGTTTCAGTCATTCACATTATACAAATGCACATTTTTCTATATAAATATATTGGATAAGTGGATATTCTGCATATAAGCACGTAAGAAATATTAAATTCATTATTACTGATGCTATTTGCTTGATGATAATCAATAAACTGGTAAGATTTACGTCAAGTAACTTTATACGCATTGAATCTACACTCCACTGTTACTTGCCCATGTGACAGGCACAACGGGAAAACAACCATCTGAAATTCGCTAGAAGCACTGTGCTGTGTTATCACTCGAGCCCTTATGTATTTCAGTTTCCTTTCCGGCGTTAGTGCAATAACTGCGATTAGAGCTTATAGGTGCAATATATTAGACCGTGTTCACACGTCCCTCATTGTAACACGTTCACGCAACTGATGGGTGCGGCGCGTTGATTTTGAGAGAAGCAGCTACAGCAAACGCGGTAGACAGAAGAATGAAGAATGCCATGCGTTATTCAAGTTCAGTAAACAGAACTTATAAATGCTAAATTTATCCTCTGCAGCGTTCACAGATCATGGACAAGTCGATAAAAATGTTCAATTTTCTTTATCTTTATTTTAATGATCAGAATCACTGTACAGTACTGCCATTTAAGACAATAAAACTAGAAAACCTGAAAATGTCGAATGAACACGGACGCCAACTGTGATTTGGAAGTCCAACTGATTGCTCTGTGTTGAGTTCTTTTCTGTCAGTTGATCACGCTATAAATATTTTGAAAATGGGCTGTTCCTATCAAAATCACTCTATAAGATTATGGAATATGAATGTGACTCTAAACTGACGCGAAAAATAAGCGAAAATGTGAAGAAACGATATCATAAATGAACGCGCTGCGTCATTCATATGAATGAAGGACACTTCTACGAGTGGAGAGTGACAAAAAATGTTGACGCTCAGCTCGTGTTCATTTTCGTGATTGAACGCGTGTCGATGAGGGACGTGTGAACTTATGGCCTTTATTATCACTGCCACGTGTCACAAGACTTCAAACCTACCTACATCATGACAACTGGTTCCCTTATTAATTATTGTTCCATGTTTTTGTTGGACTAAAAATATAATTGCGTTGCAAAATCACAAAATCTGACTATTAAATCAACATGAGTCGACATTTAAAAAACGTTAAAAACCTTCACATTCAGCTCCCTGTCTCCATGCAGAACAAAACAACCATCCTATTAGTAGGAAAGACTTCTTCATTATCGACTTCTCCAATCCAATAGAACTCACAACTTTAGAATCTCTTTATATCCATAAAACTAATCCGAGCCTCAACCTAATGACTTCAGCCGTTCCCTTCACTACAATTCACAACTGACGTTTTCTCCCCGACTGTACTCTCCTTCCGCCAACAGCGGGATGATTGAAGCAGTTTTTCTCATTACGATTCGCAACAGACGTTCTTCTCCCCAACTGTACAGCCCTGCCGCCAACGACGTTACCTGACTGCCCGACTGTACCGGTACTGATATTAGGAGCTCCCCGAGCTTACTTCAGTCATTCACCTTTTACACTCCCACACGACAACACCTCTGTTCCCAGCTATTAGATGAAAATAAATTTCTAGTTTTAATGTTTCACATCCTTACATTTAGATTTTAAATTTCTCAGTTCTGAAGATGGGAATCTAATCCCGAAACGTTAACGTTTTTTAAATGTCGACTCATGTTAATTTGATTATTTACTCTTAGTCTGACTATTAAATTTATATAACCTTTTTCGTGGGGGGATATATCAGGGGAACAATTAAAGCGGGATACTTGCAAGAATCATTCTCGCCATTGGGAAGAATTGTCAATTAGCACAAGCGCAATGTATACTGACAATTAGTATATGGAACTGATAGAGGTGTCCGTTGATCCACTGACATGCTATTCCCGTTTGCTATCCGACTTTTTTGTCCTTGAAATTTTTTCCCCATTTCTTCCGCTCCTATTGCTTATTTGGAATAAGAGCAATATTTAGGTGCAATTTGAACAATTTTTAGGGAATATAACTGCAATATTTTAAGCGCAATAAATCCGGGCTCTAATCATCACACTGCTCCAGAAAGAGTCCAGGGATTTTTTCGAGGGCTTTTGGCACTTATCCTACATACCAGGATTCAGGACTCGCGACTACTCTCTGGTACTGTATCTTAGTTCTGTCAGCATGATTGCCACTCAAAGCGCTGATTGACTGATTGATTGGAGAGCGAGATCAAACATGGATGATGCCCTGGCTTCGTCCACTACACTCTTCGGATTTAAGTAGCTTACTCCTTTCACAATTTTCTTTCCTCAACGTAGTTTACGTGTCAACTGCTTCAGCACTGTAACGACAAACGATCTGCACTCCTTTCGAAATTTCTCAAGGTCTGCTACAGTCAGTTGGTCACGATGCTTCCTGATTTCGTCTCTGACAGCAAATCGAAGTTCAACATAAACAGGATTTTTCAAGACATTCTCCTTGGCAAGATCCAAAGTAGACAGCTGCGCTGGTGACTTACCAGAAAAAGCCTTATCTTTCACAACTTCGGTGAGTAGCTCTCTTAACAGACTAAATAGGTCTTCATCCGAAAGGTACCCAACTCCCAGTATGCGTAATGTTGTCGCGCAGTCACTCTAAATACGGACAATTCGCACATTAGAGCATGCTACTCTGCCTGGAGAATGAAGTAGAAAGCCAGCAAGACTAAATCTATAATTGTCAATCGGTTCGGACCCTTTTACTCTAGCATTCACCTCCAAAAATAGATGGTATTTTGCTTCATAGTCTAGCGTAGATTTGGCGTCTCGTGTCACGTACTTTGAGGAAGACCAGGCTCCTGCGTAAGCTAAATTTTGTATTTGATGACAAAGCCGGAGTACGTAGATGCTTTTACGCTGCCTATGTTGAGAGTATTGCTCGCCGGTCCGGGATTCGGGCTGCTGACAGTGACTTATGTCCGCTGCAGTAAGCTGCATGCTAAGAATGATCTGGTGAATTTTTCCCATGGACGAAGGGCGGCCTGCCTCTATATTTATTATAAGGTAGAAAGCATTGGTTGTATGCTTCTGCCTAACTAGGCAATTCAACAGTGTTTTCTGCCCTTATGTGTTCTGGTCTGAAATTCTTTACTGGAATCAACTTTCAGTCTTGTTGGTCTGTGACTCTGTGGGCGTTCCAATCAGCTGCTAATGGCTTTCTGATGGATTTTCCTTGGGAGCGCTTTGGGCTTCCCGGTGTCATTTAGGTTGCAGTACTTGTCCGAGTAGGCCTGAGAATGAATCTTCAATATGATTAATTTAGCTAATAGGCCATTACAAGAACCTGCACTATTTCAGGATTGATTCTCACTAGGTATATTGCGGGGCAGGACGTCAGCATGATCGGTACAGCAAGTGGGCACGATATTCAATTAGCTACAGCTGGATGAGGTACTCATATGGGCTATAACTTATTAATGGGTGACAAACTTCAATAACATTTTAGGGAAACGTGGCTATCACCAGGACTTACGTAAGATTTTATTGATGATCACTAAAGGAAGGCACGGTAAGCACACCAGCGGACCGGATGATGTTTACGTTAACAGGACGGATGGTGAGAGACAACTGCTTGTATTTGGTATCTACCGATACGACTAAGGCGCTTACTTCTTACAATCAAACTACCAACGTTCAAAAGTCATGTTATGTAGAATAGGGTGGAGCGTTTTTTCACGATTTTCAATCTTTTAATATGGGTTGTGTGGGAAAGTTGTGAATGCATATCAAAATAACACATGCAAAATCTTAGACCTTATGCAAGGTGTCTACAAAAATGTGAAAACCATATTTTACTACCTCTTACTACTTTTTACTACCTTTCCAACACAAGATTTTACTACCTTATAATTGCATAACTATAGGCTATCTTGGGGAACCTCAAATGAGTACCCTGCGGCCTCCACGTCTCCCCTTACAGTTGTAGCATGCCCGCAAGAATTCTTGTAGTTCCCATGAAGATTTCTGAAAGGCAGTTTTGAAGGCGTTATGGATGACGTGGAGACCACAGGATCCAATTTGCAGTAGTTGGTATGGAGTGTCTGACAGTTCAGTTGAAAGAAGACTCGTCAACTTCCAGTTAACCGCAGGACCATCCATACTTAGCTGAAGAACATTTTTAAGATTAAAGCCCTTTGGCATGGAGTCTTTCAAAGCTAATAGCAGGTTCTCAGCAGAAGCATGGCCCACAACTGCGGAAGTAGATTGTGGAAACCATGTTGCCATTCATGAAGCGTACATGAAGATCCATTTGGTATTTTTGAGCAACCTTATTCATGGACTCATCAAACATTATTACAACATGATCAGTCGCCATGACTGTCTTAGTGGTTTCCTAAGAATAGTACTCACCAAGTCCAAATGTTAACATGTACCCGGCCTTGTCTTTAGACATTTTGAAACCTTTAGCGATATCGCTATCAGGAAACATGACACGAAACATTTCGCCACTGTGATCGACAGATCTCTCTGAACTGTGGGTACTAACCATTTTGAAGCAGGCTATGATTTCAGCCTTTGTAATTGCATCGCGTATGGCTTGAGAGTGAAAAAGCGCAGGGCATTGGCACTCTTTGGTTGCAGTGACTTCATCAGACTCTGAATGTACCGATGTGCTGCACTGAGATGGTGTTGCTTTCGACTCAGACTTGTCTTTGCAAAAATTGAATTGAATGTCTGGTTGTTGAGCATGCTCATAGCCTTGATAGCAGCAATATGCAACTGCCCCTCGCATGTGACCTCACTTGAACAATGCCATTGCCCCTGATACTGAACTGCTTCTTATAGGCGGTACACTTCGCATCAAATTGTGTCTCCCTAGGGCATAGCCAGTCTTGAAATTTTGGCATTGAACACCATTTCGTCTGATAGTGGTTTTTACCTGGCATGGTCAAGTAATTATTAAATAATTCTGAAAAAAAATTATAATTAGAGCACACTTCAGGCATTGTGTAAAAACTTGTACCTACACTGTCAAAAAATCTTGGGTAATTTTACCAAGAAAAAGAGGCAAGCTCATAGAACCAAATTTGGTGGTAAAATAATCTGAAACCATGCTAAAATAACTAGATCCTGGCAAAATAAACACACATCCTTATTCCTTCAGGAGCATAAGAATTACTAACCTCTTCTTAGCTTCTGGGATGTAGGAAAAATAATTAAACTACAACTGATAACAAACAAATAATGGATGACTGAGGCCGGAGAAATGTCAACTCCCCTTAATATAGGACCATGTATCCCATAGTAGCCTACCCTGCGGAAATAAACTTATACAAATCACGGTTATGCTCAGTGAATAGAAATAAATTTACTATGTAGCAGCAAATTTTACTACTATTTACTACTTTTTTTACTACCTCTCAGATTTTACCACTTTTTACTACTTTACTACCTTGTAGACACCCTGTTATGTTAAAATTTTGCCGCTGTGCAAGCGCATTGAAAATTTGAAAAAGAGAGAAATATAGCCAATATTTTCTAATTATGTAATTAATTAAAAAATTGTAAAATTGATTGACTTTGGGTAAGTTTTAAATGAAAGTACTCAATTTGCTCTAAAATTTAATTTCAATATATTTTCCTGTGATACTTCGTCTTCTGCTTGCACATTTGATCAGAAATGTGGAAAAATCATTGATTCATGCATTTTTTGTAAATCAAGTGTTCTTTTCATAATACTTTTTCATTCTATTTCAGAGCAATAACGTTTCGTAAGCAACATAAGTAAAGTGTCTTAACCTATTCTATACCCCATACCGAGCCAGTAGCTACTTGAGAGAGTGAGGAGTTGGAGAGCGCGTGAGAGGCACTGAAAGGGGTTCAATGTTGTCACAGCTGTTAGAGTCCCAGTGACTACGGTATTGTGAGGTGGGTTCATGTTGTGAGCTGTTAGTGGTTTTATTCTTAGCAAGAGCAGAGCTATGCAACTTGTCAATAGAAATTAATAACTGTTACTACTTATGATAACTCTTACTTAATTTTCAAATAAAGTATATATATGTACTTAATTTTGAATCAAAATTAAAAATAAATTATTTACATTTTTAGATACAAGATGACAACTACACCGAAAATAAAAGCCAGCCATAGCCGTCAAAGCACCACTTGTTCTGTATTTGGAATTCCCAGTGAGCATAACATCCCTTCTCTCCCAACTTATCATGACGTCATGAAGCATTATCTTTTTGTGAGGCAGGAACTTCGATCTGATGCCAAAGAACCTTCATTTAAAGACATCAGTCAATGTGTTGTTTCTCATTTAGAAAATGTGTGGAAAAGAACTTCACTTCCTACAGTTAGTAGCAAAAGAATATGGGACAAGCTAAAAAATTACCATTCAAGGTATAGTAAAATCAAGAAACTTTTATCAACAAGAAATATGAGCAAAACAAACTAAAGTTGAAAGATTTTCAAATTGAAGCTAAGATAACATTGTTTGACATTAGTTCATGAAAATGCAATGATTTTGAAACCTGCAACTGTTCCCTCGTCAATAAAGTGCCAGCTGAAGAAAGAACATTCTTAACTGATCAAAGAAGAGCAAGGCAGATGATTATTGGGTCTGTGGATAAGAGCTTAATAAAGAAATTACAAAGTAAGTCAAAAAGAAAGCTGAGTGATTTGTTGCGGTTGCAACCTTTCGAGTCATTGCCATCCACTAGCAAAGAACAAGTATTGCCAATGCCATGTTCTGACGAAACATCCATGGTAGGAAGTTCAGATTCACCTTCTTCTGAATATGAACCAAGTGCAAGCACTGTCCGAAGAATTGAAGGCAGAGAGAAGAGAGAAAAAGAGTCTGTTGAAGCTGTGGCGGTAATGTCTGACATAACAGGAGTATCAGACAGGGTAGCTGCAACTTTGGCGTCTGCTGTATTACAAGGTTCAGGTCTTGTAAATACTGATGACTTATCCTTAGTTGTTGACAGAAGCAGAATCAGAAGAGCAAGGAAAAGAACAAAAATGGAAAATACAAAGCAGCAAAATCTGGAGGACCCAATCGAAAGTGCATATTTTGATGGCAGGAAAGATACTACAAAGGTATCAGAAATTGTTGAATCCAAACAGTATGTAAAATGTGTTAAGAAGAACCAGATTCACATTATATTGGTCACATTACGCCAATGACAGGATCAGCACGAAACATTTCTTGTTCCATCTTGGATTTTTTGCAAAGCAAGAACTATGATGTTCAAAACATCATTGCAATCGGGTGCGACGGGACAGCTGTGAATACTGGTCAAAAAGGTGGCATAATAAAGTTATTAGAAGACAAACTGAAGAAACCACTACACTGGTTTATTTGTTTGTTGCATGCAAATGAGCTGCCTTTGCGTCACCTAATTCAAAACATCGATGGACAAACGTCCGGACCAAGAAGTTTCACAGGACCCATTGGCAAATGTCTACACGACTGTGAAAAATTACCAATACATAGTACAATTCACTGCCATTCCTTGTAAAGATATTTTTTTCGAATATTCCGATCTCAGTACGGACCAGGCTTATTTGCTGCAAATACATCGAGCCGTGTCGACAGGAGAATGTTCCAGGGAACTGGCACTTAAAAATCCAGGGAAAATGCAACATGCTAGGTGGCTTACCACCGCAAATCGAATATTGCGACTGTATGTATCCGAAGTTAATCCTACCCCTTCTTTGCTGGCAATAGTAAATTATATCATGGCAGTATATGCACCGGTTTGGTTCTCTATCAAAAGGCAACCTTCTGCAATTCATGGCGCCCAGCACTTATTTGCGTTCATAACCAAATCTCGTTCAATGATAGAGGAGCATCGCACTATTGTTGAGCAAGTCATACAAAACAATGCTTACTTTGCTCATCCGGAAAACCTGTCGCTTGCTATGATTTATGATGATTCAGCAACAATTCGCGGGCTTGGACTAAAACGCATCCTGAAAGCAAGAGAATGCGCAGACGAAACAATACCAAGAAAATTTAAGTTACCTAAGCTGATCTTCTCTGCTACTTCTTATTATTCTTGATTAATTGGCAAACCATCCAGGTTACAGAACCTCCAGCAACAAAAAAAAAAAATATCCACAGAAGATATCACCTCTCTAATTACTACAAAAGAATTGCCAAAGCTCATTCCCGATTTCCCTTGTCACACACAGGCAGTAGAAAGGTTAACTAAACTAGTGACAGAGGCCTCTACCTCTGTAATTGGCAATGAAGCCCGTGACGGGTACACTGGAAACAGAATTGAAGGTAGAAAGAAGTTGCCAAAATTTGAAACAAAAAACAATACAGGTTGAACTAAATTCGTCTACCTAACATGGATGGGAGGTTAGGTTGGGTAGGGTGGAACTCGACATGAAGCCACTGCCACGTAGTGAGTTCTGGATTATTTTATTGTTATTATTACCCTAATAATTGATAAAATAAACTAAGAGCTGCATATAAAATCATTACACAAGGAGGTCAATGTCCACATGTAAAAATTGTGACTTTCTAAAAATAGTACAGTAGTTACATTTTAAAGTATTTTTTCCATTTTTCTGATCAAATGTGCAAGCAGAAGATGAAGTCTCACAAGAAAACATATTGAAATGAAATTTTAGAGCAAATTGAGTACTTTCATTTAAAACTTACCCACAGTCAATGTGACAATTTTTGAATTAACTACACAATTAGAAAATATTGGCTATCTATATCACTTTTTCAAATTTTCAATGCGCTTGTGCAGCAGGAAAATTTCAACATACATGTCTAAGATTTTGCATGCGTTATTTTGACATGCATTCACAACATTTCTACACTACCCATATTAGAAAATTGAAAATCGTGAAAAAACACTCCACCCTAATGTACACTAGGGTGGAGCAAAAAAGGGGGGTTTTGCAACTTTTTTTGAAAAATGACTGCCAATAGAGATATTATGTTGTCAAAGTGCCTCAAAACAATCATGCTAAATTATAGAAGTGTAGATGAATATTTTGAGGTGCCCCATGAATATTAAATTTTGTAAAATTTTTAAAATGCAATTATCTATATATCATAATTAAAAACTGTGAAGCTACATCCAATACCAAAATTATTGTAATAATTCATAATACTAATAACATACTCAACTCTGCAATGTCTATTCAAACATCTTCTGGTGGTATCATGCTAATAACATTTTTATGTAGCAGCTGGGCCCAGCTTCTAGACCAGTAAATGGACTACCTCTCTGGAAGAGTTAGCATTTTCATCAAGATGTAAAATTCTAGAGGAACTGGACAAAATAAGACAGAATAACCCAAAAATAATTGAAAAATTTCGCCATTTCTCTCGCGGAGAGT
>LQNS02278166.1:6451675-6474206 GCA_001587735.2 Parhyale hawaiensis | reverse complement strand
AAAAAACCTCCTTCATGACTGTATCAAATTTACCAATGCCTCAGCTTGCACAGGTCTCCATCAGGGGCACTAGCATCGGTAGAGTGAGCACGGCGAAATTTTTGGGAATATTTCTTGACGATCGACTTACTTTTAGGGCCCCAGTCGACCATGTGTGTGCCAAGCTGTCGAGATCTGTGGGAGTGATGCGTAGGCTGTCTTGTTGTGTCCCTACTCAGGTGCTACTTACCCTTTACTATAGTATGCAGTATCCCTACTTGACGTAGCCATAGTATTCCAGCTTAGGGTACTGCTGGAGTGACCCTAACTAACAGGGTTGCCTCGCTCCAAAGGGCTGCGCTGAGGCTCTTGAATGTTCCTGTCGCTCAACTATAGTCTCTATATCACATTATATCTTTCCAGCAGATCTACAAGTTTTACTCTTTACTAAAGTTCTATAAATGCTATATATTAGGCGAACACGTTCACTTTTATAGTAAGATTTCTTTATACCAACCGAATCACAATTATATCACGCTTTCACGTGTTCAAGAGCAATTACTGCATTCGGCTGCCATTTTATTCCAAAGTGAAAAGCAAGTCATCTTTTTTATTCAATAAGATATCCATGTGGAATACGCTGCCTGATAATATCAGGAAGGCAGGCTCGTTTACAAATTATCGGAACATTTTACGCAACCATATCCTGAACACTTAACTAAAACAGGTTTTGTAATTTTCAACGAATTGCCTCGCAGGGGACGTTAGGCGAACTGGGGCCCGTAGCTAGGTTTGGCTAGCTAGATTCGTCCATGCGGTGTGGCGATGACTGGCCCTCGGTGGTTCCCGCGGATTGCCGTACACTTCAGCTAGCTTCGGGACGTTTTCTCTCGAGCCTTCGTTATCTTCTTTTTCATATTGCCCATCGTGGGATTTCAATTTCGCGGTTTTACTGCAGGTCTGGTCCTACGTGGGCATGCTCTTTGACGTTTTATCCGTGTTTCCTGTACACTATACTTGTGCCTTCCTTTCCTCGGGAGAAACACAGTCTAGTTGTATAATGGGACACGCAATACACTCATGCACATTTTTGCTTAACAAACAATCATTTCACTGTAATTTTATGTACTTTTTTCTTTTTCCTCTATCCATGAATTTGGATGATCCTTAGCCCTTATTCTATTCTACTGTACCCGAATAGCAATAGCTACCAATGGGCTCGGAACTGGGTTTTTTTATATGGTTGCCTTACCCATTTTATATACTTTGCAATTGATCATGTACCTTGTTCTAATAAACTTACTAACTACTACTACTAACTACTATATAAATAAATTGTGAGCCCGGTCTTTGTTTGGGGTCACTGATGTCGTTTGTTCCCTTTCTCTGGCTTATTCGGTTGCATGTATCTGTGCAGAAGCTTTGACAGTTTCATGTTGCTTCAATACTCGGTCTCCCGTCTGAACCTTGAAAACAGGATGCGAACTTGACTTTGTTCGGATTTTGTTTTCTCTTCTTGGTCTGTGAGGTATCATCACGGGTTCTTTATAAGTTCTTGCCATTGGTTCCACATCGGGGTCTGATTTTATGAGACCTCTTGGTAAGCTGTGTGTTCAGATACATATATATATTTTTTTGAGGTATTGCTCTTTTCTAAGGACAAATTCCTCTGTAGTTTTAAAGTTGTTTTAGTGCATTATAGAGAAAACTTAGATGGTCCGTGCTAACGCGCTGCTTGAGCTTGTTTGTCCAAGAATTTGTGCCAAAGATTGATGAGCCCCAATCTTGTCTCCTGTATAACCACCAGAGTGATATTTCGTGGGATATATTATTTATTTTATTTTTAATTTATAAATAACCTGAAGTCCTGTTCTTGTATTATTGTATAAGTATTGGTTTAAGACTTGATTTCTTTTGAGTCTTGCGTCTCTGAGTATCTGGACCTAGTCAATAATTTCCAAATCCAACTTCGTATGTAGCACGCTTCATTTCATGTAAAGGGATTTGGATGCACATAGACCTGCTGACTTATAATCATGTTCCTTTTTGACTTGGTCAAAAGGCATACGGTTCTATTCTTGTCTTCTTGTATCGGCCTTGGCTTAAGACTTGGTTCTTCAACGTCTTGTGTCTCTGAGAGTATATGTATCTGGAGTTAGTAATAATTTTCAAGTCCTGCTTAGTACGCAGTAGTGTTCGGCCTATGTAGAATTGAATCAGCATAAGGTAAAGTGTGTTGATCGACAACAGTCAGATTTTTTTTTTTTAACTTAGTTCAAATTGTTAGATACTACTCTTATGTAAGTCTAAGAGTAGTGTTCATTGATCTTTACCCATTGTCTTCATGCATTCGTGTAGATTGTCCTGTCCATTTGTGACAATTTACCTCCACCTGTTACCTGTGTTGTCCACTGTTTTTATGTCAGTCTAAGCACTGTTTTAATAGTTCTTTATAAATTGGTCCTAATGTATTTGTGTAGGTTGTTCTCACTTAGGACAATCTATCTTAATCTTACTTGAGTATGTTAAAAATTTTTTTTTCCTGAGAACTTGCATAAAAATTTTGATCACTATTTTGTTCCATATAGAGGAACTAGAGTTTTCTCCTGTTAAAATCGTAAGGTGCTGCTCCTATGTAAGTCTAAGAGCAGTTTCTCATAGTTCTTTATAAATTGGTCTTGATGTATTTGAGTAGGGTGTCTTACTCACCTAGGACGATCTATCATTATCTATTACTTGTGTATGTTCGTTTTGAGAACTTATGTAAAAAAATTGATAACTATTTTGTTCCTTCTAGAGGAACTAGAGTTGTTTTGTCCTGTTAAACTTGTTAGGTGTTGCTCTTACGTAAGTTTAAGAGCAATTCTAGTAGTTCTTTTTAAATTGTCGAAATGTATCTGTGTAGGTTGTCCTACACCTTTTACACCTTTAAGACAATTTACTTTATCTTATTACCTGTGTAAGTTACTTATGTTTTTTCTCGGGATTAGGACTCGTCTGGTTCATAGGGGAAAACACTCAGTCCCAAAAGAAGGCTCCCATATAGGGTTAAGTCCATATTAGGTTGAATGTTCCAATGGACTATTTGGAGTGGAAGTCACGATCCCTGATACAAGGTTTCCTTGCAGAGAAAGTTTCCTTGCAGGAAGAGAGAGGTCCCAACCTTCTATGTGGAGGCAGGAATTACCAAGTCCTGTACCTCTGTAAATCTATTGAAGTCGCATTGACCTACAGATTTTTAGACTTAGTCATAAAAACAAGTGGTCGCTCTTGTACTTCCTTAGGACAGCGAGAGTGTACCTCTCCGTTTTTATTTTTTACCTTCCGTCTTTCCAGCGTCCGGGCGACATTGTGGAATCGTCCCAGATCGCGAATCAGGCCGATTTGAGCCTTCCAACGATTGGAGAGCAACCTAATAGTTGGAAAAACGCTCTTGGGCTCGACTATATCTCTTTGCGGATTTGTTAGGCACTAAGCCCTACTAAGTCCTTGCCGATTGCCATCTGTGTTTGCTTGACAAAGTAGTTCGTCGATGTGCGTTCATGCTGGGTGGTGTTGTGCCCTGTGATCTGGCGTCGTCGCAGAGTTGGTGGAGTCTGTTTTTTGTATAAAATCTATAACTGCCCTAGTCACCCACTGTCTGAGTTTCTTCCAGATCCATTTGTTCGAGTGAGGTATACTCGGCGGACTGGTGCTCTTCATGAGTTTGCCTTGGAACCGTTACGATGCCGTACGGGCCAGTATTCCCGTTCGTTTTTTCCATCGTGTGTGGAATGGTCTTGATGGCTCTGTCTTTGCTGGTGCTGGTATTGGCAGCTTTAAACGATCTGTACACAGAGCTATTCTGTGATCTCGGATCTTCTTTCTTTCATTTTGTTTTTTCCACCCGCTGGGCTGGTTGCGTGGGGGTTTGTTAACCTCATGGAGTTTCTCCGTTCCTACGTCGCCAGCCTTGTGTGATTTAATAATAATAATAATAATAATAATGATGATAGCATATACATGCTTGACGGCCTTGCGACGACGCATAGCCTAACCAAGGAAGTATAAATAATATAAGCTTGGAGGACTTGTTAGGACACTTTGGCCTACCAACCAAGAGTGTATACATGCTTGACGGCCTTGCGAGGACGCATAGCCTAACCAAGCAGGTATAAATAATATAAGCTGGGAGGACTTGTTAGGACACTTGGGCTTACCAACAAAGAGAGTATATATATGCTTGACGGCCTTGCGAGGGCGAATAGCATAACCAAGCAAGTATAATTAATAAATTAACTTGGCTGACTTGTTAGGGCACTTAGTCCTATCAACCAAGTGGAGTACTATGCCCTCTCCCATATTTTGGGAGGCCTCACTCAATGGCGGAAATTAGCCCTCCCATAGGTCTGGGGGAAGGCCTCGCTCTATGGCGCAGTACTCATTATATGCTTGGCGGAATTGTTAGGGCACTACGGCCTACCAACCATGACTTAAGACAACAACATTAAATTACTTGAATGGCTTCAACGACGTACCTATAACGGGACTCTTTGAAAGAGACCCCAATGATTGCTTGCGAAACAACGGTCAAAAACTGAAGCAAAAAGCTCGAATAACAACCTTAAGTCACCAGTTCTTTCCCTATTTCATAGTCAGCATTTGGAATAGACTCCCTTCCGGCGTTGTTGGTGCGGAGTCGGTCAACTCGTTTAAAAATTGTCTGGACATACATTGGGAGAGACACCCTCCACTGCTAAGTACTCCTTCTCCACAAGTCGCAAGCACTTAACGGCCAAAGCTTCCCCGGCCATTTCAAGCTGACTTCTTCTTACTTCCGCTCCATCTATATATTTAAGCTCCGCACATCAGCGGCCATCGATCATGCTTGCGGGCATTAATGACCATCTCTTTAGCGTAGATTCTTCTCCCCTTCGTTTTTATTTCTCTTTTCTTTTTTCTTTTTCGTCTTCCATTTTTTCTCCTCTCGTTTCTCCATTCCTCTACATCCTACTAACATAATGGCAATAGCTCATAGAGGGCCGGAGTGTAAGTCCCGGTGTCTTTTTGGGAATGGGCCTTTTGGTTCGTCTACTGCCGCCTATCTAATCTATTTTGTGGAATTCTTGGGGCACAAGTGCCTACCACCTAAATGTATTGCTGTGCTAGATGGAATTGTTACGGCAACAATGGCCTACCATCCAGTCTTTGATACTACATTAACAGGTGGCACAGAGAGGCCATAAGAGCCACCACCGCAAGGGAAGCAAAAATCCTAGGGCAATATACTTCAGGGAATTGTTAGGGCCACTGGGGCCTACAACGAAGTATTTAAGAAAACAATATAGGTACTCGTTGGATATTTTGGGGCACAAGTGCCTTCCACAACCAAGCATTTACTCCTCTATTCTGAGGAAAACAATTTACGTTAGCTTTAATTCATAAAGCAACAATATATTTCACAAAATTCTTGGGGCACAAGTGCCTACCACCTAAAAATGTAATGCTGTGCTAGATGGAATTGTTAGGGCAACAATGACCTACCATACAGTCTTTGATGTTACGTTAACAGGTGGACAGAAAGGCCGTAAAGACCACCACCGCAAAAAAAAAGCAAAAATCATGGGGCAATATATACTTCGCGGAACTGTTTTAGGACCACTGGCGCCCACCACGAAGCATCCAAGGAAGCAATATAGCAACTTGTTGGATTTTTTGGGGCACAAGTGACTACAACCACCAAGTATTTATTCATCTATTTCGAGGAAAAACCATTTACGTTGACTTTAATTCAAAACACTAAACACCATCACTGTCACTGGTCTTCATGAACCAAACAGCTGGAAAGCTCTGTGAACACAAGGAGACATGGGTTAAGGATCAAAGATGGCGGTACCCAAGACCGATCACACACCAAACACAGTCTTCAAAACGTATCACTAAAAACGGTAAAAACACTTTTCTAAACAGGAAAAACCGTATTAGAGCACTAATAAACAGTAAGGGAAGTATTTCCCAAACTCTAATATCGATAGGTGAGCACAGATGCAGATGTTAATACAAAACCGGTGCCCCTTTACAACCACTTCTAGCTGCATATAAAACACCTCCCTACCCTAGGGTAAAATTCCTAGTTTCATTACTTGAACCCTTAACAACTAATCAGTACACTTTGTGCAATTCATATGACTTTCGAGACCAAATAAAAATCTCCAATTACCTCCCAATGCCTACTTAGCCAGCTTTGACATCACATCTCTTTTTACCAACATCTCCATAGATGAAACCATAGATATTATTTGTAACAGTCTTCAATGACACAGACCTATTCCACAACATGGGCAAACGTACCTTCAGAACTTAAAATTCTTCAATGACACGGACCTATCCCACAACATGAACAAACCTACCTTCAGAACTTTCCTAGCCTTGCCATCAAAGATTCCTTCTTCATATTCAACAATAGACTGTACAAGCAAATAGATTGAGTTTTTATGGGCTCTCCGCTTAGTCCCTCACTGCCAAATATCTTTCTATGCCATCATGAATCGTTTTGGCTTAACGAATGCCCACATGACTTCAAACCGATCCACTATAATCGTTATGTAGATGACCCCTTTCTCATATTCAACAATTAAGCAAATTCTGATTTATTTCTGCAGTATTTGAATAGTAAACAACCAAATATCACATTCACTGCCGAAAATCAATCAAATAATTCTTTAGCTTCTTTAGATGTGTTAGTAACTAACCAACACTCAACACTGACCACTGTAGTTTACAGAAAACCCACATTCTCAGGCCTGAGTACAAGTTTTTTTCAGTCACTGCTACGATCAATTCAAAGTCAATGCAATAAAAACTTTACTATTTTGAGCATTATAATGTCTTCCTCTTACTTTGCATTTTCAAATGAAGTTGACTTTCTCCGAACATTATTAAAAAATTATGGCTTTCCGCACCATTTTCTCGACCACTACTGCAAATTGTTCCTAGACAAACTGTTCGATCACGGCATTAGCAAACCCTTGGTCCGTAAATTGGACTTATTTCACTCGCTTCTGTACTGCAACAAAGCATCTGTTAGTGCAGTAAACACTTTGAAAACGTTCCTCTCTGAAGCCAACCCACATATCAACTTCAAATTTTCATACAAAAACAAATTTACCATAGGGTCCTACTTCAAACTTAAAGACAAATCCAACCCTCCCCATCACTTTTGTCCAGTGTTAACTACAGTTACGAGTGCCAGGCCTGCAGTGCCTCATACATTAGTAGCACTGGACAGCACTTGAAAGCCCGTATTAACCAATATTTAGGAGTATCCAGTTGCACCGGCTTACCACTTACAAAACCCCCCGCCTACATGCTGAGCAAAACAACCATCACATCAGCATGAACGACTTTTCCATTATAGATTCATCCAATCCCATCGAGTGCACATTAGTCCCTCCACAGAACCAGACCCAGCCTTATCATTACGACCACACTGTACTGCTTCACAAAGTGCATAATTAATATCACACCCGCTGATTATATCAGAGCTTACATTCGGCCCCTCAACCTAGCCTGGTTCATTCACCTTTTAGATTCCTCCTGACAACATTTAGGTATGCTCCCCTGTCCACATTACTAATAGGGTAACATGTCTAGTACCTGTCCACTTGGTTTTAAAAACTTCCTGTGTGAAAACTAGCAGTGCTAGAAAGCCGTACATAGGCTCAAGCTGTAGCCTAAGTAATACCCTACAGTTTAAGCCTATGTACGGCTCTCTAGTACTGCTAGTTTTCACACAGGAAGTTTTTAAACCCAAGTGGACGGCTACTAGCATGGTGGACGGGTACTAGACATGATACCCTAAAGAAAAAAATTTTTATTCGTAGGTTTATGTTCAAGTCTGTCTTTTTTTCTGATAATGGCATAATCATTTCCGAAACGTCAAATTTAATTCGTCGACATTATAGCTATTAGTTATTTGAGATTCGTTTTAGATTAGAACCTTACTTAAGAGTTGAATTCCCATGGGTCCCGCTAGTTATTACATACCGTAGCATGTGTAATGTTGATATTCATTATCTTGTTTTGATATTATCTTACATCAAGCTTTCCCACTCCAGCACAAAGAAGAATGATATATGCCCAGATAAACACGGGTTGGGATAAACATGCAAAGGGTTGTTCATACAGAGTATCAATGTGTATGGATACAGAGGAAAGCATCACCATACAGTATGTGAACGCAAATAGGAGGAAACATAGTAAGCACATAGAGGAAGATGTGTCGAGGCCTAGCTTAAGGTTGAGGTGCCATGGGGCAGATTTCCAGAACAGGTTGGACAAAACCTAACAAATCCGACTCTGTGGGCTATGACTCATTTTGTGCCGCTTGCAAAAGAGTTAGGTATAACAAAAAAAAATGTTGCCAAATGGGAAGAAATTACTCACTTTTGGATTATCTTTGACAAATCCCTGGAAAATGTGTTGCTTTTTGGCTCTAGATATGGTCCAAGTTGGCTTGCCAGGGGTCTCAGTTGAGGCATTGCATGTGACTGCTTTTTGTTGTGCAGATTCATCTACAGGAGAAGAGGCAACAGGAGCATTTTTTGGGGTGGGTTCACTTCCTGACTGGTTCCTGTTACCCCAAGTTCTTTGCTTAGCTGCAGCAGGAGTAGGAAGAACAGGAGCTGTCGACTCCACTCCAAGGCTTGCATCCTCTTCACTTTTATCACCCCATCTTTTACCAGCATCTTCTATTTTTACATCGAAATGATACAATGTGACATTAGGTCTGTTGAATCTGGCTGTCAAAAAATTTGTGCGTAGCTGAATTTCTGTTCCTAGAGTACCAACTCCTCCTTGACTTGAAGGTAAGGAAGTCGGAAGTCCTGGATCTGTAGAGTAATAAAAAGCAGTAAGACAACAAAAATGAAATATAAGGGCTGTGATGTACCTACCTAACCTAACATTTTGCATTATCCACGAATAACGTCAATCCTAATGTCTAAGAGTACCTATAACTGACCTAAAAGCGTTGTAACTACAAACCTTGCCTCAATAAATAACTTTTATTAAGAACACAAAAGGTTCACAAATATGCTAACAAGCACAAAGCAGCTAACCAAAATTCAAACTAGTGATTAGGCCTAGTCACATAAATTGATGGCCAGACACAAGAAAAAGACATGGATACGCTCAGCCTACACCTTCAGACACGAATGGCATTACGCAAATCATTTTTACACAAGAGCAAAGGTAATAGGAAAAACAGTAAGACCAGTTTGCACCAATTGTACAGAGAATTTGCCAGTGACTCAAGTTTACCCCTCCACTGTTGTGTTTAAGAAACATTATATCAAGATAACTAATCTTGCCAAGAAGCTTGTAACAATGCTTACAGTAAAAAATTTCAAACAGAGCTCAGCCATTACGATACCACCAGGCTCACACATACCATACTTTGAGCAAAGTAAAAAGACAGTGAGGTTGAGCTAAAATGGAAGAACAACTAATGCACCCGCGCAAATGGCACCAGATAAAAATAGCATAAAATTACAGACGTCTTACACAGGTCGGGGCCTAACAATAGTGTGAATGTTCCAAAGAACAATTTTACAGTGGATAGCTCGAGGCAGAGTACAGTACCTCTGTCAGCACCACGACCCGCGATTTCATGGGTTTCTCCAGATCAGGAGGGCAGTGGAGTCATCACACTGCAGTGGAACCCCGTTTTCCCCGAACCCGGTTTCCCGGACTTCTCGTTTTCCCGGACTATTTTTACTTTTCCGGGGTTTTCCCGGAACGTTCTGGAAAATTGAAACCAAGCCGGAGTACCGGAAAACTGAGATATTTCCCAAAAAAGCTCCGGAATTTCAAAAAGATTTCCCGAAGTTAAGCTGCGCAGATACTGAAAATCGCCTATTGCGTAGCGTCTCTTCCGGAAAACAGAAAGCAACCTCCGCCATTTTCGTTCAGTAGTCGTCTGCACATCGTGGTGTTCGTTTAACAAGTGCTATTTTAGTGATTTAAATTCAAATTTATGGGTTTAATTCCAAGATTTCAAAGTGAAGTGATGAATAATATTGAGTGCTATACTTAATAAAAGTAGGCTAGAAAAGTTACTTATGTTTTATTTTCTACGAAAACATCACTTGGTGAAGTATTAAGTCAACTCTAGCCCCTAGGCAAGCTTCACAATCAATCAAAAGCAAATGCAGAGTACCATTATGAACAGTACTATAAATTTATGTTAATACGGTATGTAATGCACTATGTTAAGTAGATACAGTACTGTACTACGTTATTGTGCACATAATGTAAACTACCGTATGTATGCATTTAGCTACTATACTTTACCTCATAACCTACATTAATACCATGTACTGTAGACTGTTTATACTGTACGTTAATTATGTATTATGCATCACATGTACTGTACATACAGTACGGGACATACCATGATGGAAAACTTCTCTCATTTCTCTCAGCACTATTTTGCTATGCACAGGGTTAAAATTTGATACTTCATGCATACTGTAGATTTATATGTACTGTACAATACTGTGTGGAATGACAATTCCGGAAATAGTTTCAATTTGGTGCATCAATGTGCGGTAAACTGCAGTTTTCAGGCATTGAATTTCCCGGAAATAGTTTCAATTTACCGGACACGCGTCTGGCAAGAAGGGGTTTTTCCGGCAACTGAGACTCGTTTTCCCGGAAAATTCAGTTTCTCGGAAGAGGCACCCCTGTGCGATCCAGGAAATCGGGGTTCCACTGTATAATACTGACAGGTACGGTAAGTACTCTGCTTTTTTTCTGACTTGAATATGTGGAGTCATGCTCTTGTATAGGTACAAGAGGAACCTCTTGAATAGTTCTCCAAATATTGATCTTGTATAATTGTATATGTACTATACTGTAGTAGTGCTCTAGATACTCGAACAAATTCTAGCAATCGTTCCTCTGCAGACCTGAGAACTTATGCTAAAACCTAAGAAACTACTTTGTGCAAGAGGTGCGCCATATCTCAGGTTTTTTTTTTTTTTTGCCACCTCACTGGCCCTCTAGTATATGGGTAGGCAACCGATCCCTCATCTTCATTCTAGGCGATGAGCACACATCTCCCTTTACTGATTAAGCCCAGATTTAACCTTTAGATGTACTCAGCCTTCAGCTTAGCATTGCAAAATGTTCACTGGGACATTCATACTATTTGCAGTGAATCACTTCTGGCAGAGTACCTCTGTTGGATAGCACCGACCTACCAAGAGCATAGCTTGCGGAGCAGGGTGGGGAACTGTGGCGTCTTGGCATGGAGGATTTATGTCTTCAAGATATATCTTTCATTGGTCAGCATTGTACTTAACCGCTGTTGTTCTGTACCCTGATCAATTCAGTTGTCGCAAAAATATAGTCAAAGAATTATGATGTCCGATCTCTACCCTGACCAAAGAATGAGCTCCTGTACCTCGGTCCCGAGTGTTTTCCGGCCCGCGTTTCCCCGATCCGAGACTTTGATCCTGCCCTATAGCGGTCTGCGTTTCCCCGATCCGAGACTTTGTACCTGCCCTATAGCGGTCTGAAATGATTGAAATTAAGAGTTGTAGATCCTCAATAGATAAGGGGCAGCATCCGTTTCTCCATTTGATCACGGTAGGCCCTTTTTGTAGAGCACGTTTACTAGAACCGTTCAAACGCTAAAGCTACAATGGTAGCTATCCAGAACTGCTCACTGAGACAGGCAATGTTAAAACCCTTCAAAGCCTTGATAAAGAATGCAAGTCAGAACCTGCCTCTACCAAATAAAGATATTCTGTTCGGACTCTATAGTAGAATCTCCTGAATTAAGTTTCCATTCTATCCTCCTTGTAGAGGATTTTAGTCTTTGGAATGCTTACTGACCCAAGACCACACTTCCTTTTGGGAATCATGTGTTCTTATCTAAGTCTCTGTTGAATCCCTGTAAACCCTGCAATGGAGAAGTCCGGCATAGGGCCTCTGTAACTCATGCTCATGCTTAGTCTACAGTAATTGTTCCAAAGCTACACTCCCTGAAGTGACACCTACTATCGCTTGTAAGCTCCTTTGGCTAGTATGCACTCAGGTTAAAGTCATACAATGGATGCTCGTACTGCATTTCAAATTCTGCAAGAACTATCCTATTCAAATAAGATCCAATATTGATGGATAAGCATACGTAACTCCTATTTATCCAGTCCCGCTGTATCAGCCTAAGCGCTAAGTCCAGTTAGACGTACCTTAAGGTGATGTCCCTCCATGGTTTCTAAGTGTTCTTGGGTAGTTGCATTCTGAGGTCAAGTTCCCATTGATCACGGATCGCCTGAGCTTGGTCTCAGGGGACTATCCAGTTTTATGGCTAAGTCCAAAACCACTGTGGACCTGCTATACCTTCTTCAGCTGCGGGACCAGACTCCCATCCAGATCCTCCAAAAACAATGGTCTCACTTGGCTTGCATTTTTCTTTTTTCTTTCAGTGAAATCTGGGGATTTTTGGCCTTGTAAGGTAACACTAGCAAACTCCCCAAAATTTGAAGTTTGTAACCTGTATACATGTCCTGATAGCATGGTTTCCTTCTCTATCGAGCTTAGTTTCTACTCCCAACATTTAAGGCACCAACCTTGTGCCCTAAATTGGTGCCAGAGTTATACCTTGAGTATAGGTAGCTACTGAACAAATGGTGGCCCAAAGATTTTAGGAGAGAAAGACTCCAAGTCGGAGGTATAAACATGAATTGGCCTACGCATTACTTGAAATTGCTCTGGCCTCGAGGAAACAATCTAAGATACCCAATACCCCAAGCATACAGTCGCTAAGGACGTCAGTGGCTGCAAAAGGCTCAGGGACACTATGTATTTGAATTTCAGGCTAAGTCCCATTAGAGACCCAACCAAACTTTTCTAATGAAGTATTAAAAGAAAACTCTTTTGCTCTCTGACCAAGCCTCAAGCCTGAAGCGCTCAAGATCCTTCCAAATTACAAATTCGGGTCGTAGCACAAGTAGAAACACCTCTTAGAAGGCTATCTACCTCAAAGATAAATTTACCAACTTTTGCTTGAAGTTAGGTAGTCTTCACCACCACTACACAACAGTTTGTGAACTGAGACTTCGTCCAAAAACAGTTTTTTTTTTTTTCTACTGTTGATTTCGCAAGAATAAAATGGTTCCGTCCTAAGCGAGCTAACCCAGCCTTGAGTATTACGGTGAAAAACCTCATTTAACGGGGAGGGGGTGTAAAATGGTTCAGAACTTTAGCATTTTCGTGTTTTTTTGTAGTAAAATTTTATTCTTGGATGACGACAGCCCAGTGACCAAAAAATTTTGGCCTTGGGCGCATTGGAACACCTCTAAATGGGGCGAGGTCCCCCTCCGCATTCTGGGTGGGCATAAATTTAGAAAATCAAACGATTTGGCTGAAACTTTGCAATTATATGTAAAATCGAAAATAAAATCATTTTTTTCTATGGAATTTTCCCATTTTTTTTCTTCATTTTCTGTTTATTTTCAATTTTTCGGAAGGTACCCATAATATAAGTATGTACTATAATTGGTGTTATTACCTCCACCAAGGAGGTAATGTTTTTGTTGGGTTAGTCTCTCTGTTATTGTCTGTCACGAAGATAACTCAAAAAATTATGGACGGATTTTGATGAAACTTATATCGGTTGTTAGGTATGTGTAAAACGTTTGCGGGACGTTTACTTGTTGAACACAAGAGTATACAATACTTAGCACGCTACAAGAGTATAAAATACTTAGCAGTGGGAATTGTTTCTTTCCAATATTCTCTCACAACTACTGGCACAGCCAGCTTGCGGGTTGTGAAAGCTTGTAAAGCTTATCTCAAATTCGCTTGACCTGGACACCAGATGTTCTTAATTCCAGATGTTCGCCAGTCTAAAGTGGTTTCCCTCCGAACCGCCTGTTAGTTTCAACTGACAGTCTAATGCGCTTTTTGTTGATCTCAGAGAATATAGGCTACTGCTGCTACACGGGGTTGGCTAGTATTATACCTCGCACACCTCTGTGTGAATCTCATTCGTTGGTCATGCCGGGATTCTTTGCTAGTGCCGGTATAGGCTTAGACAATGCAAGAACAAGGAGATCTTTAGCTCAAGACACCCCAGGCCTCCAACGTTCAAGTTGCTGCTCATCGGCCGCAGCAAGAATTATTCATTGGTCACTTGGGGATGTATATCCATAATCAGTCCTGGCTGTATTTTTCGATTGTGCCGGTTTTGGAGCAGGCAATGCAAGAACAAGAAAATTCTTAAACCAGGACACCGTGGGCTCCCAGTGCTCCTGTTGCTGCTCATTGGCCTTAGCCGGAATTATTCATTGGACACATTGGTATGCATATCATGTGTTACTGATTAGGCTGTCAAATCAAGAACCAGGACACCCCGGTCCTTCACAGTTCATATTTGCTGTGCCTAACACTTCAGAACACACAACTTCTTCACTCTGCCAGTTCCTCCCCAAATGACATTGTGACGGCGCTAATGCACCAGAAGATGTGATACGCCCTCGATAGACTATAAATACTGGCTAGAACATACAGCAGCCAGATCATAGCAGTACCGACGGTACCGACGACCATCCGGTCAGTGCAGCGCGGGTGTGACACTAAATCCCGCTATAGGACCTGTCTACACTAAAGGTCTAATATATATAGAGTGCTTGTGCAAGAGACATTAGCATAGTGCACCAATATAGGCATTGTATAGTGCTATAGACTACCTGATCGTAATGTCAGTGATAACCTGTGCTATATACTATAAATATATGGAATATGAGTACCTACCTCTGTGTCTTACTACCAGCAACTGGCGATCCTACGGTTGTTCATGCAGATAGTGAGAATCCAGCAATATCCATGATACACGTGATAGATCACTACAGACATACCTACAGCTATTATAGTGTCTGCAAGCAGTTCTAACTGGAAACCCTTTTATGATACGATAGACACTTATGTTGGTGCCGCTTGCCGAGCAGCGGCAACGCTAACCAGTGTATCTATGCTGAGTATGGGCCGGTTTGGAGGTTACATAACAAGACCCCCAACACCAGCGCCTGTACACATTCAACTATAGCATTTCAAAACATAGCTTTACCACTGCATAAGAACTATCAAGAGGAACATTCAAGTCTCTTAAAGTATTACCAGAAAATACCTAACTAGATCCCCAGTAGCCCCTTTTGAATTCAGATTCCAATCTGGACTATTCAAAAACCCCATGCTACTCCTGCCGGTTTCTAATGGCTAAAGTAGCCTGGCTAAACTAGACAGGTGAAAGGAATTTCAGAAGAGAATGATAAATTCGAAAACTGTCACTCTGATCTAAAAGGATCTATTTGAAAATCCAAAGTTTTAGGCGATTTCAATATTCTAAGCACCAGATTATAACTGAAGGTTTTTAAGTTCGGGATCTAATTTGGAATATTTACTAATCCCAAGCTAGACTCTTGCCAGTTTCTAATGCTGGGGAAGCGCATCAGAGAACAAGACTAAGGCCTTGTTCACACGTCCCTTATTGTAAAGCGTTCAGTCAAACTGATGCACACAGCACGTCGATTTGTTAGAAGCAGCTGCAGCAAATGTGGTAGACTGAAGAATGAAGCATGTCCCTTTTTTCTATGTGTGCATCATTGAAGTTCGGTAAACAGAAGCTATAAATACTGAATTTATCTTCTAGCGTTTTCAAATCATGAACAAGTAGACAAAAATGCTTTTTCATCATTTTGATGATTAAAATCATGCTATGCCTGTTCAACACAACACAAAAAAACTAGATAACCTGAAAATGTAAGAACACAGATGCTCTCTTGGATTTGGAAACCCGGCTGATTGCTGTGTTGATTTTCCTTCTATCAGTTTATCAGGCTTTAAATGTTCTAGAATTGGGCTAATCCTCTCAATATCAGCCTATAAGATAATGGGATACAAATGTGACTTCAAACCAACGCAAAATATCAGCCAAGATGAAATGAAGTCATACTGTAATTGAACATATGGCGTCACTTTCGAGATGGACGGTAGAGAATTGCTGAAGGACTTTTCTACTTGCGATAAATATTATAATAATAATAATTTTATTGAAATCATAGGATACATCATAGGATATAAAAATACAGAATGAAAATTTTACCTACATTCTTACAACTATAAATTATTTCAAGCCCATCGCTAGTTAGGTTTTAACTATTCGGGCAAACAATAAAACTAATGTACATACACTTATTAGCAAAATTTTCAAAGTATGTAGTCCAGTATATTAATTTTGAGCTACACCATGGAGCTTATACACTATGGAAGTAGTAGACTATAATTCTATTGAATAGGCCTAGTTTCAGCCTCCGTTTGTATAACCGTTTACTTAACAGCTAGAAAAAAAAGAGAAAATTGTTAGTACGTTCCAATGAACACTTTTGCAGTGGTGAGAGGTAGCCAGAGTACCTCTGTCGTTTGCACCACAACTCGCATGTTTGTGTAGCTCCAGACAGGAGGATCATTCCGAGTTGATCACACTCTTTGTAGTGACAGAATTAGGTACTCAGTTTTTTTTTCGACTTAGTCGAAATTGAGGAGCTTCACTCCTGTAGGTGTAGGAGTGAGCTCCTAGCTCAGGTTTTTTTCTTTTTTGCTTTTTTTACTGCAGCTGCACCAGCAGAGCTCCCCTCCACTATATAGGTAGGTGCACCACCCTCTAGTCCTCACTTATGAAACGAGCGCTTTTTAGAGTCAGAAAAACTGAAAAAGTGTTTATTGGAACATTCTATTTGCAGTGGTTCTCTAACGCCAGAGTACCTCTGTATTTTGCACGACCTACCCACAGCTTTAGCAACGGAGGGGTTTTCCGGCTCCTGTGCTGGAGGTGATGCTATTTAGAGCTCTGTTCTTTATCATATTATTTCATGTTCTTGTGACTGAATTTCCGTTAGTATATTCTTGGGTTGGTTCATCTGTACCATGTTTGGTATATCCAACGTCGTAGGTCCTTAGTGGAGCTCCTACGGGACCCTTCTGTTCTCTCGTGATTTGAGATTTCAGTTATGTCCTCTTCTTTGGCTGTAGGCCGGTTGGCTCAACTATGTGGTATGAAACCCTAGTCTTTTCTCTGACGTTCTTCTTCTCAGGTGTAGCCTGCTTCTGATTTGCGCTCTCTCATTTGCTCTCGATTTGCTTCATATTATTGTTAAATATATTGTATGAGTGCGTCCGAGAGGTGTTTGTCGTCCCAGCGTCGGTAGCCGTAGATATTCCGGTAGGTTTACCTCGTGTCTCCTCAGAGAAAAAAAGGATAGACTGCTTTTATCCCGTTCTCCGATTTTCTGGTTAGGCTTGACTGAGTCGGATCGGTAATTTGCCGATCTCAGGGCCTGTCGTGGTATCGGAGTCGGAGGTCGCTTTTGCAAGGAGGGATTGAGCAGGCTTGAAAAGGCCTAACGATCGTTCCCGGTCAACGTTCGAGGCCTACTAAACCTCACCGCTTACACTGTATTTGGTGCGGCGCCGATTCGAACGCTTTGCGGGTATATATGCTTGGGAACTTCTGGGGTGCATCTCTGTGAGTGTGAATGAGTGGGTTGTCGACAGACACTCCACCCGAGCTGGACGGACCTGTGATATTTGTATCTCAAGCTGAGAAGAAGGGCGTCTGTGGCCCTCCCTTATTCTAATAGTTTGCTCTAAGGGAGAGAAGCCTGTTTGAGAAATTGTCTCGACCTATTAGGACGCTACTGCAAAACAAAATTGCCGTGTTCAAAAACACTCATCTGCTATACAGTACGGCTATGAAAATACTCGGTTTCTCCTTATTCTCGGTCAATTTGCCGATCTAGAACGTGTAACATTGAATCTTGGTTATCAGGAGGGTTTCGGTGAGCCTGAAGGTTTTCCTGGCTAGTCTGACGATGTCCGACTATCAGTGGTACCTTTCGTTCCGCTATGGGTCGGACTTTGTCCACGTTGGGCTCTCTATACCGTAATTGTCGGTAAGTCATAACTGTGAGCTGTACTCTTGTTCCGTAATTACCCTGCTGTCTCTGACAAGGTGTAAGTTCCCCGTCTTCTAGATTGTATTGGAGGGATTTCTCGAGCCTACATGGGGATGCAGAGGGTAACCTTCTGCTCGTCCATAAATCTCGGGGAGTGATATAAGGTATCGATCTTTTCGAGTTTCCGTCTCCTGGGTTCTTAGAGAATATTTGGTACTGGGTGTCTTGACCCCTAAACTTGATCGTGGGACCACCAGGGTTGTGTAGTAGTTTCACAGTTTGGATCGGTAACTGTACGTTTGTAGACGGAATAAACATATTAGTCTATATTAGACTTACTCTGTTTCCCTTATTTGCTTGGGCTGTTGCGACAGCCTTCGCCCGGGCTAACTGACGGGTTTTGTCCCAAACTATTTGTTATTTCTTAACATTCGAAACATAGAAAAAAGGGAGCTCGCATCTCTTTGTTGTCTTATTTGACTTGACGGTTTTTGCCTTGGTCTGTGGTCAAGTTAAACGTCGTGCAACTGGGCGTACGACAACTTCTGTTCCGCTCATATGAGCTTCCCCGATCTTTATCATCGGGGAGGACTTCATCTCCTGCTTCTGGTCTTTGTTGGTTGTTCCCAATGGAACTGAAGGCAGGTCCTATATTTGGGTGACGATTCCCAGAAGATGAGAGGTCTCTATGTAATAAGATTCGATTCTTTCGGTATAAGGCATGGTTCTCAACCCATAACACCGACCTCATCTAAGATGAAGGGCGTCGGGTTTGTTCGAGTAAAGTTTTTATCGGTCAGATCACTTTCGGGGTAGTGATGGGCAAAGACCGTTTATTCCAGTCTTGTGGTCTTGGTAAGTTCTGGTCACTTCGGTATCGAAAGCCCGGGAGCTCTGGGTCGAGATCTAGTACGAAGCTGACCTTGCTGGAACATACGTCTATGATACGGATGGTTCATAGACGTCGAATTTTCTTTGTCTAGCCCATCCGACTGTATATACCCATGTAGCTGTTTAGAACAGTTCTCTGTGTGTCCGAAGCTCGGTCTCCCTTCTGAACTTGAAAACCAGGAGGTAAACTTGTGTTTGTTCGGGTTCCGTTTTGTTCCCGAGGGCTTGTGGTGTCCTCCCTTCCAGGTTATTCGTATGGGTTTTCTTTGGGGTCTGTGCCTGAGGGACCTCTTGGTTATCTGTTTATTCTGATATATGAATAGCCGTTCATTCCTCTGAGTATTATCGTCATTTGTGAGGTATTGTTCTTATCCCAGAGTCAATTCCTCTGTAGTTGTATCAAGTTGCTTCAAGGTCGAATTATCGAGATTTAGAAGGACCATCCTAACGTGTTGCCTGAGTTAATTTGTTTTCTTGTTTTGGTTTTGGACCAATACTTGGCTCTCCAATGTCTTGTGACCTTGAGTGTCTTAAGACTTTGGACCTGGTAAAGATTTCCCAGCCTCGTTTAGCGTGCCGTAGGTTCGGCCTGTGTCGAAGCAATCAGGCTGAGGTAGTATGTTGGTTAGCTAACATGTTATAGCCTGACAGGTTGATTGTGGTTCGCAATTAAGCGTGTTGCGCTGCTATCGGTGGTCTCTTTTGTCTGTTACCTTAGGTTAGTTACATTCGAGAGTTTGGTTGGGCTGAAATTTTTTCCCAAGGGTCTTAGTACTTATAGTACTTAGTAGCATTATCTATTAATTAGATAACGGTGTGTTCTGGTATGTACTGTCCTCGACGGCACACACCCCACTAGTACTTGTTACTAGTGTACTAGTACACCCCCCCTAGTCGTTGCTAGTGGGGCTCGAACTTTTATTGGCTCTTTCGGTATTATTCCTTGGATCTTGGTATCAACAAGCAGTGTATCATAGTACCCTGCCGAATTTATAGGATATAGTTCCGAGTTGGGCAAGGAGATAACTTTGCAGCTGTCTTTCATTCAAGAGCTATACTATCTCGTCTTATTTTATACTCAGCCAATATGCAAGCCATGTTTTGCATAAGCATAAGAGTTATCTTGTTAGCTGTTTGTTGTATCAGTCTAGCATTGTAGTCTAGACTTGTACTATGTCGTATCCTTTAGCCACTATGCAAGGTGTTCCCATGTATAGGTATAAGGGCTATCTTGCTGGTCGCTGTTCGGCACTTTAGTATATTAGTCTAGATTAGTAGTAGTTACTAGTTGTATTACTTATACCAACACTTCGTTTATGAGTGTTAGTACAGGAGTTCTTAAAATCTGTTAACTCTGGGACTGCTCGTTTGTACTTAGCCAATAAAGCAAGGTATGCTCCAATGGTAGTCTAAAACTTATCCTGCTAGTAGCTGCTAGTACTTAATGTAGTCTAGACTATGTTGGGTCATTTCGCCCTTATGCAAGGTTTTTCTCTTGTATAGGTATAAGAGTCATCTTGTTGGCAGTTTATCTGTATTTTAGTCTGGTATATTAGCCTAGACGGGTAGCATCAGCTGTATTAGCTATACCAGCACTTTATCTATGAGTGTTAGTATAAGCGTTCTTAAAATCTGTTTAATGTGGATCAGATCTTTTTTTTTCCTTAACTAAAAAGAGTAAGCGATGCTCTTATGGGAGTCTAAGAACTACCTTGTTAGAAGCTCTTTTGTACTTGGTCTAGTAATATGGTCTACACTTGTGCTATGTAGTATCATTTTAGATTTAGTCACCCTGCAAGGCGATCCCTTATATAGGTATAAGAGCTATCGTGTTGGTAGCTGTTCTGTACTTTAGTATATTAGTCTAGACTTGTACAATGCCATATCATTAAGCCACTATGCAGGTGTCTTTCGTGCATAGGGATATGAGCTACCTTGTTGGTAGTTGTTTTTTGTACTTAGTCTAGTAATGTAGTTTAGACTTGTACTATGTTGTATCATCTAGCCACTATGCAAGGTGTTTTTCTTGCATAGGGACAAGAGCTATCTTGTTGGTAGTTGTTTTGTACTTAGTCTCATAATGTACTCTAGACTTGTGCTATGTAGTATCATTTTAGATTTAGTCACCCTGCAAGGTGATCCCTTATATAGGTATAAGAGCTATCGTGTTGGTAGCTGTTCCGTACTTTAGTATATTAGTCTAGACTTGTACAATGCCATATCATTTAGCCACTATGCAGGTGTCTTTCGTGCATAGGGATATGAGCTACCTTGTTGGTAGTTGTTTTTTGTACGTAGTCTAGTAATGTAATCTAGACTTGTACTATGTTGTATCATTTAGCCTCTATGCAGGTGTTCTCTTGCATTTGTATCAGAGCTATCTTATTGGTAGCTGTTTTGTACTTAGTCTAGTATATTAGCCTAGACTTGTAGTACTAGTTGTATTATCTATACCCGCACTTCATTTATGAGTGTTGGTATAAGCATTCATAAGATGTTAGCTCTGAGGCTACTTGTTTATAGCTGATAATTACTGTGGGGCAGATTTTTTTTTCCAGCTCCCTCGTTTATTTTGTAAAAAATCGGCTCTAGGACCTCGTCTAGGGCCGCATAAGCTCGTTTATGAATGGTGAGGGGTTTACTGTTGTCTATTTTATTGACAAGGAGCTGATGTAAGTTTACATCCCAAGACTAGGATCTCATCTTTCTGCTACTTTTTAGCATGAGCTCTTTGGGGTTTATCTCAGAATTTCTGTATATTGGCAGCTTCATTATTATTAGTTATTCTGGACTTTACAATCCCTCCAGAGGGTATTGTTATGTAAAGATTAGTATATAGCAATATCCAAATAATATATTTGGAAGGACTCTCTATATGCACTTGCTGTCCGGACTCGCGGGTGCATATAGGTCAGAAGTTCCCCAATTAAGGGTCTATGTATGTGTCTCTTGGACTTTCTTGCCATTTAGCTGCTTGTATATGTTCATTTTAGTCGATTCATATATGGTATACTTTTTGTATTTATTTACCTACTATGAGCATATCTTGTTTATATTGTACATACTTATAAGCACAAGAGGGCACTTTTGCCGGGGAAACCAAGGACGCCGTGCCTGATACCCTCTGGTGGCACTTTATTATTATTATTATTATTATTATTATTATTACAGTACTGTATATACACTTTGTTTAGTAGTTTCGGAGTCTGGCTCCACTACTTGGGGAGAGACAGAGAGGACGCTGAGCCGCCCTGTCCCTCCGACCTGTCTTCATTATAGTGCCTACAGGTCTTGAGCGTTTATAGTCGGCTTTGGACTGCTGCGTTTATAGTCGGCTTAGAGTTTTTAGCGTTTATAGTCGGCTTTGGACTTTATGGATATGCTCATAGGCGGATTCCGATCAAGAAAATTGAAGCCCCACGCTCGACTCCTGCCGATTCATCATGTGTAGATAACGCATGATGAAACGACTAAGTCCACCTGGTGAAGAGAGTTCCAGAAACGGAAGCCGGTAGTTGGTCTTTCAAACACGGATTCTGGTCAAGAAAATTGAAGCCCCACGCTCGACTCCTGCCGATTCATCATGTGTAAACACCTGATGAAACGACTAAGTCCACCTGGTGAAGGGAGTTCCAGACAACAGAAGCCGTATTTGAGGGAGA
>LQNS02278166.1:6417356-6428056 GCA_001587735.2 Parhyale hawaiensis | reverse complement strand
AAAACACCATCACTGTCACTGGTCTTCAAGAAGGAACCACTGCTGCGGCTCTGTGAACATAAGGAGACATAAGTAAGGAACCAAGATGGCGGCCTCCTAGGCCGATCACACATCAAACACAGTCTCCAAAACGTATCACTAAAAACAGTAAAAAACACACATTTTCAAACACAGAAAACCGTATTAGAGCACTAATAACCAGTAAGGGAAGTGTTTCCCAAACTCTAAGATCGATAGGTAAGCACAGAGCAGCAGCTAAGACCAGAGCAAAGTAGTAGATGTTAACACTAACGCGAGTCGTTAAATATTGCGGAGTGCTGCTGCTGGGACCCTGAGGTACTAGGGGGCGGAGCCGAAGGGGCTGAGCTCGAAAAAAAAAAATAGAACACCAAAAGCTGTTTTTAAGGGGGGTAACGCCTCAGAACAGTTCTAGACTACCATTTAGACGCATCAGAGTTGGGCGCTGTCGCGGGTCTGGTGCTACCGACAGAAGGTGTTCTGTCGGAGCGAGCCACTGAGAAATGCATCAAACGAAGAATACACAACAAAATAAACATGGAAATAGTTTTACAACATTAGTACTTTGTGTGGTACCCTTTACTGTCAATAACGGCTTGGTATCTACTGCCACATGACTGTATCAAACGGCAGCATTCTTCAGGTGTTATTTTTGCCCATTCTGCTTGTAAAGTGATCCACAAATCATTAATATTCTTTGGATTGCTCTTCATTGTGCGTTCTCCCAATACTTTCCATACATTCTCAATGGGATTCATGTCCGGGCTTTGAGCTGGAAATTCCATAACGTCCACTCCTACTTCCTGTAGAAAGGACTTAACAACTTTCGCCGTGTGGCAGGGGGCGTTATCCTGCATGAAGATGGGATTCTGGCTTGAAGAACTGTTAAGAACAGATACAACATGCATCTGCAACAGTTCCTTATGCACTTTTGAGCTTATCTTTCCCTGTAATCGGACAAGAGGTCCCGTACCGCTTGCCGAGAAGATGCCAAACACCATAACGCTGCCTCCGCCAAACTTCACACTTGCTTTTACACAATTTTTGGACAGTCTTTCACCAGCTGATCAGCAAACGAATCTCTTGCCACCCGAACCAAACCAATTAAACTTTGACTTGTCGCTAAAATACACCTTAGCCCAGTCGTCATCAGTCCATAGGGCATGCTTCGATGCAAAGCTCAGGCGAGCATTCCTATAATTCTTCTTGCTTATCAAAGGTTTGACTGCTGGGGAACGAGGGTGCAAGTCTGCTTCCTTCAGACGACGGGAAACTGTCTTCCTCGATACTTGCATTCCGTGAGATTGGCTAACTTCTCGAGAAATTGATGCAGCGGCTTGAAAACGATCCTTCATTGACAATCTGACCAGAGTATTGTCATTGCTTTATGAGGTAATGCGAGGTCTTCCTAAAGAAATTCCCGCAGCGGTAGAATTACATTTGTTGTACTTAGCTAGTATGTCACTAACAACACTTTTAGGCCACTTTACGTGTTTGACTATATCCCGTATTAACATGTGGTCATCATGGCGCAACTTGACAATTAACTCCCGGACAGGAGCAGGTGTAGGCACTCCTCTCGGCATGTTGATAGGGCAAAGGCTACAGAGGAACTGATTTGGAGCCTATTAGGAGCAATTGACGTAATGTATTTTCTGGAAATTGCGTTGATACATGTAAAAAAATCTAGAATAATTGAGATGTCCGAACCATTTTGTCCACGCGAATTTTTCGAACTAAATATTTGTTCCTTTGCATTTTTGGTTTCATTTCTCCTTTACAAGTGACATTTTGACACAATGCAGGTAAGATATGTTACTTGATTTGTGCCAAACTTGAAAGAGGTATTTTACCAATTTTGGGAGATATTAATGATTTCTCGATATACTGTTAGGTGTCCGAACCATTATCGCCGCTACTGTATAAAGTTTGAAGTAAAACCACAAGGTGCAAACGTAAAACAAATAGAAGGAGTGTTCCGGGCTGCCCGCCTAGCGCCCGTGTTTCTAAACTTTGAACAGCGCTAGCGCAGAAACAGTTTATTCAACTTATAAAATTCGTAGAAAATTCATTTTTTACCCAATACATTTTATATTATTCACGGATCCTGCTATAAGCGTTGCTATACAATGTTTCGCTTCTTTGAAAAAAAAATGGCTGACTTAGACCGAATTCACGAAAAAAGTGAGATATATATATATATATGTATAATATATGTATAACTACATGCATGGTAGGCCTCATATAACACCCGATATATCCCAATATGTGTCGATTTCGGGAAAAAGTGAAACATATGTGTGTTTGTAATAGGTTTGAGTACAAGCACACCAAATTTTATATCTCTATCACAAATATTGAATTTATGGTGATTTATACAGATATATAACTATTGTGTAGTTCGGTAGCAGCATTTCTGATATGCAGGTTTTGTTAAGGCGACTGAGAGATTGTTATTGATTAGACATTTATCAAGTTTCTCAAGTTGATGAAAAGATTGTGTGCACTGTTTATTACTGGCGCTGTGCAGTAGACCACCGATGATATATATCTTCGTTTCGATTACGGCTGTTAGCATCAACAGGAGGTGGTGGCGGTGCCAGAGGTGGTTGCGCCAGTGCCGGTGGTGGTTGTGGCAATGGATGGTCTTCCATGCAGACAGAATTGTCGCTGGAACAGTACTGATTTCATGGGAAATTGGAAGATCCCTCTATGGCTCTTGAACATGAAGAGCAGTGCTGGGTCCCCTCAGGCTTGCTGGTGGCGGGACCAGCTTAGCCAATCAGGGCGCTGATTGGCTTGGCAATTACGCTTGTTGTTGATTACGCTCGTTGTAGCGGGTGTTGGTTTCCTAGTAGCTATAAGGTTTTGGTGATGCCGGTTGCTTGGGTGTTGATAGAAGGCTGATTAGTTGGAGGAGCATAGCCTCTTCTATTTGCAGGCGGATTTTGTGGTTTTTGCGCAGTGTTTTTGTATGGTTGACTAGGTTTTCCCTGGTGATCTGGTCATGGCTATTTTTCGCATGGTTAGAAGGTCCTCCTCCCCGCAGATGCATCGTTAAGTCTCCTTGATAGCACTGTTGTTATCATGCCGATGTATGAACCAGGGTGGGGCTCACAGTCCCCAACATGACAGAAGTATTCATACACGACATTGGTTTGTTGCAGTTCTGGTGGTGGTGGAGGACTGTTTCATGAGCAGCTGAGAAGTTTTCCGGTTGTTATAATAATAGGTTGAATGTGCCAATGAACATTTTTGCAGTGGTAAGCGATAGGCAGAGTACCTCTGTCACATTGTACCACGACTCGCGTCTTTGCGGGTTTCTCCACGTCGGGAGAACTCATCTAATCGTCACACTTTTGTTAATTGACAGGTAAGCACTCTTGCCTTTTTTTTACTTAGCCAAAAATGTAAGGTATGCTCTGGTGTAAGTATAAGAGCTATCCTGTTAGAAGTTATTCTGTACTCTGTCTAGTATCTTAGTAGCCATAGATTGTAGTACTGTATCGTATCATACTAACACTTTACTTGTGCATGTTAGTATAAGAATTTTAAAAGTCTGTTAACGCAGAATCTGTTTCTTTTCCAGGTGATATGGTTACTTCATCTCAGCTTTTTTTTTTTTTTTTTGTCCCCCTCTCCCCTCCCCCTCCGTCCGCGGCTATATAGGTAGGCACCCGACCCCCTGAGCCTCATCCCCAACGACGAGCGAACATCTCGCTACTAAAGAGCACAGAACTACGGGCTTTGGGAAGGTTGTACCTCCAGAGATACTGTGCCTTTCGTTTACCACTGCAAAATTGTTCACTGGAACATTCAACCTATTAGCAGTGGCTCGCTTCTGGCAGGTACCTCTGTCGGATAGCACTGACTTACCAGCAGCATAGCTTGCGGAGCAGGGAGGGGTTCTGTGGCGACTCTTGATGTGGAGAGTGCCATTAAAGTGCATAAGCTTACCCTGATCTGTTGTCTATTATTCCTGTCTGTGGAGGTCTTCCGTTGACCTATCACACGAGTTTTGATTCCACACTTGCGTATCTAGCCTATGTATTTTCTGTTCTTTTGTGCGGACAACAGAACTCCAATTGCTGGCACCTTAAAACTCTCTCTCCTGGGAGAGTTACCATGAGGGAGCTGTCTGCTTTGTCTTAACTGTGTCATTGTCTGAGGAAGTGACTTTACTCTTATAGATCAGGGTAAGAGATTTTTTTTTTTTAACCTCTCCCTTTAGGTTCCTATGCCCTTGTACTAGTCTTCAGTAAGAAATAGTCCAACAAAGGAGACTTTTTGGTAAAAGGAACGCTGGTCAAACTTTACCACAGCTGCAGCATTCCCAGCCCAAGGGAACTAATCAAAAATTTCACAGCTCCAGTATTCCTGAAATCATCAGTATCAAGTTCTTTCTAATTCAGATTTCAATATGAAATATTCAAAAATCCCACCCTAGATTCCTGTCGGTTTTCTGTCAGTTAATACGCGAACCAGAAAATCAGACTAAGTCCACTAGGTGGCGGGGCTTTGAAAAGGGAACACCGGAGTAGAAAAATTTTAAACACCCTGTTGATACTCAAGGACTTTAATTTCCAATATCAAATTTTCTATTTCCGATCAAAAGAAGTTGGTTGGATTCAGTTCTCAATTTGAAGTATACAATAACTTCATGGTAGACTCCTGCCTGTTCTCTGGTAGCTAATACACTAAACCAGAAGTTAGACTAATCCCACCTGGTGGATGGGATTCCAAAATATTTGCCGTATCCAGAAGACCATAAACGAAAGTGAACACCTGTCCTCTTATCCAGAAAATTTTTCGAAGAGTTTCAAAGTTTCCACAAAACCCAATTCTCAAAATTACTTCAAGTATCAACGGGCACTAAGCAATACGGGACTAAGTCCCTATCACTGAAAATTACAGTTGTAAAACATTAAAGTCACTTCACTGTATTAGAGGCTAAGGCTCAATGGACTTCTCAAAATATTCCAAGTCCCAACGTCGAGACCCAGAAAATTTTCAAAGTATGAGTGCTTCCATGTATCTGAGGTTAAGTCTCCTAGGACTAGCCTACCTCAAAATTTTTCTAAACGTCAAAGTGGAAGGCCAAAATTTTTTCAAGTCTAAAGAGCTGCACTGTTTCAGAGTTAAAGTTCCAAAAGGGAACCAAGGTAAAAGTATGATTTCTGAAACTAGTATCTTGAAGATTTTCACAGTTCCTTGGGCACTAGAGGAGAGGAGACTGGAGCTGGTAGATGTTGACTCGGCCTTGACGAAAGCGTCTGGTGCTAGTGGAGATAAGAAACAGCGGAAAAGACGCCCTTTATCCTTCCCTGCCAAGCACGATCAGGTGGATAGACACACCATCAGGTCCACAATGGCCGAGGGTTTTCCTCTAGTAAAAGAAAGGTTGAGTTACAGGCACGGAAGCAGATATCGCACGGATGCGATGCGCTTCCCTGGGCAGAGACTACATCTCAAAGAGGGGCAGTTGAGAAGTTTCTCACCTCCCAAAGGACAAATTTTGACATCTTTTTCAGTGTCAAAAATTATTACGTCCATAGCGTATGGGCCTTTCTCCTTTCCCAAATCCAGAAGCTACGCGTGCCTGCACGTCAGTGTCGCCACACCTTGTACAACGTCTCGCTGTAAGTCGCTCTCGAATATCACCAGAACTGCTGACAAGCCGGGAAGTTATGAGTGAAATTTCGAGCTAGTCTCTGGTTCTCTTCTCAGCTATTGGATGAAACTTCCAAAAATTTCCCATTTGTAAATTTTACCAAATAGCGAATCTGATTTTGAGAGTATAAACTCAAAAATTTAGGTTTTCTTCTTTCCATAGTATAAAATTCCAAGTGGCTTCAAGGGAAAAAACGAATTAGAAAAAGTCCCAAAACTTCAAAGTGTTTTGGTGAAGTTTAGAATTTAATTCAAAATGAATTTAAATAAAAGTATTTTTCAAACTATAAGGCTAAAAAGATTTCCAGTTATGGTCAAACTCCATCAGTTCAAGTGCCATCAATGTCTGGTAGTGTTGGGACCCAGTCCAATTGAAGGACTAAGTATAAATTTCAAGGTTTAAAAAGTCGTCAGGTACTAAGGAACCTGCGAAAACCTAAGTCCCAACCAGGGTTTAGGCTAAGTGTAGACCAGTTCATTCATTCTGAGGCTAAATGTCCACAGGCCATCCAATCGGAGGCTAAGCGTCAACAGGACCTTCCATTCTGAGGCTAAGTCTTCACCTGAAACTTAACTACATTCTAGAAGTAAGTTCTGCCAGGCTATCGTCCTATATTAACGACTTACTTCATTTCACCTGAGAGGTAAAAATGGCGATAGCCCTCATTTAACGAGTAGCTATTATCCGACTGGAAGGAAATCTGTCTATGTTCGTTAGAGAACAACGAGGAGTTGTCCCTGAGGGAATTCTTAGTCTTTACGATGTCTCGCTCTAGGCTCCACCAGCCCGCGTAAACGTCTAGTGCTTCGGATCCTGCAGCTAAGCTCAAGTCCGGTCGTATTTTCTTAGACGAAACATTTCCCTTTTGCCTCTTACGCTGCTAAGAGTGTAATTTACCGGAGCTATATCTGAAGTTGTATGCTTTCCGAGGACCTGACTTTCTTGAGAGTAACCTCGTCTAGAATGTAGCCGGTATCTTTTTTGCCATAGCCTACCAACTGCACGACGTACCCTACTCGTATTTTAGATCTATAAGAAAATGGTAAAGTAATGTGCAAGCTGAATCCAAGTTTGCCACAATATGATCCATGTGGGATCAAGTGGAGTTGCGTCATTTGCGTCAATGTGTTGCCCGTCATAATAATGGAGAATAAGTCAAACAAGCTCTGCAAAGAGCTTTCCTTCAAGTGAATAGTGTGGAGTGCAGCCACTGCCTGATCCAAAGCCGCTAAAGCAGTTCATCTCACGACCAAAGCTTTAGACAATTAAGCTTAAAAAGACTAAGGGCGCATTCTACTGGGGCTGCACTCAACCCTTCGAGGCTTGACCTGTTTGGAACTTCAGGCAGGTGCGTTTGCTTTGACCTGTTGCATTGAGTTTGATCTATATGATCTCGAATGGATACCGTAATGTTTGGTAGACTTCGGAGTTGCTATCGACCGATCATCATTGGATTCTGACTGATCATTTAAGATCCATCACTGATTCAGATTCCTTAGATCTGATTCATTACTCGGTGTGATGTTGATTACCTCTGAGTGTAGCCTTTCCTATAATAGATGCACTTTCAGCTTTGAAGTCCTAAGACTGTACTATCAACTAGACAGGTCCTGACCAATCTTAGGTTTCCTTCCTATAGATATAGGCAACGAAACGAGAAAAGCAATACGAGCAGGCCTTATTACAGAACCTTAGAATATTTTAATATACGACTGATCACACAGATATCAGATCCTATCTCTGCATTTGTATCAGCTCAGATCGTAACGAATGCTAGATTATGAACCTTTACCAAACTTTCTTCACCTACTATGTCCCACTCTTTCCCGAGTCGTAATATTAGAATGGATATTTTGCATTTCGTAAATATCTTCAGGTTCGGTCTGTTTGAGCAGTTTGCAGTGTATTTAGCGAATTAATAGCAATCTTCCTCAAAGGGGAAGTACATCCTGCTTGAATATCACTGCTTTTGACTGCTCTTACCGTACAAAAAATTCTTTATGTTTCCTCCTAAGGGAGTGGCAAAGAAGATTAAGAAAGACTCATTGACTTAGCCGAAAGCAAATTACTGATCTTTTGACCTTCTCGGATCTAATAGGAGATCAAGGACCTCAATCCTTATCCAAACTTTCGTAAAACGTTTGAGAGAGAAAAGGCGAAAAACCTTTTACTGCCACGATAGTAAAGTATCTCGACTTGTTCCGGAGCGTTCTGCCTGTCTTTCGAGTAATTATTGTTTTAGCCGGTCATTAATACCTCTTACTCCTTGTTGAAATCGGATTAATCTGCCATAACCTGATAATTCTTTGTCTGTAGAGCAGTCGCCAGTAAGAGACTAACTAGCCCCCGGGTCTGCCCTTGGGCCATTAAGTCATCAGCTGTTTCGGTATACGACTTTCAGAGATACGGAAGTTCGTAAACCTGGGAGCGTGTGACCCTGAAGGTTAAACCAGCACCTTCCGGTTTGCTAATGCTCTCTAAGGAGAAGCTGAGAGTAACGGTGGATCCCCGTCTTGACGGACTGACACCTCTTTGGGTGCCAAGCAAACGGAGAGACTTAGAGCGCTTCGAGGCGATCCAGGGATCGTTCACTTCCAAAATCCGAGGCATGAAAGATTTAAACTATCACGAAAGACTGGCTCAACTTCAAATGTACTCAATTCAAAGGAGATTCGAGCACTTTACGATCATATATATTTGGAATATTCTAGCAGGTATTACTGTCAATGTCAATGGGCGAATTCCGGCCAGACGCTCAAACCGTATTGGTCGCACTTGTGAGGTGCGCATTCCGATCAAAACGTATGGTGATGCGATAGCCACAAAGTATTCTAATAGTTTCGTGGTCCGAGTGCCGAAATTATTCAACAAAATGCCTCGTCACATTCTAAATGTCACCGGTACAGAGACTGCGAAATTTAAACACTTACTGGACGCATGCTTACTGAAAGTGCCAGATAAGCCTGCTGTAAGCGGCTACGTGAAATGTGGGGTTAACTCGCTGTTAGCCACCCCGCTGGTAACGGACTGCAGCATCACCTCTGCACAAGATGGGCCGCGTGCGTCACGTCGCCTGGACCTCGTCCGAAGTATCATCAAAGGTATGATGGAGAGCTTCATCTAGATTACCTGTAGAAACCTGGTAGGCAGTCGGCTTTGTGTATCGGTCGACGAGCCAAGGAGGTGAAAAGGTTTTAGGCCTCTCGGGAGCTCCGTTCTCGTGGGTTAAGAGTCAAAACTGAAGTCATCACTTGACTACAAAAAATACCCCTGATTTTACTACGAAAATCTTTGGTCTCGTGTTCTCGGTAACTTTGTACCATAAGAAAGTGTAGCTTTGTGCCTCTGCCGTGCCATAGGGTTTTTGCCCCGTGTGTTTCCAGGGTTAGGACTTTGGACCCCTGTAAAGTTGGCTAGCGGCATTGGTCGTAGTGTGAGCAAAGAGGTAGATAATCAGACTTATAAACTCGTTATAGATCGATTGAGAAAAGATGAGGGCTATTCCTTCTCAGGTAAACCTCTATTACGAGGAAATATTGGCTTCCTATAGGGCATCGAATGATTTAGGCCGGTAAGATTGTAACATCTTACTTTTACCCAGTCGACTCTACCTTATAGTGTTGGCAGATTATCCGAGTCATCTGGCCTATTACTGGAGCTTCGCCGAAAGCGTACTCCCTTTCGGTAAGTGGATATTCTCCTTAAGCTCAACTATTTAAGGGAGAAGGCCGGTATAGGCACAGTGATTCTGTCTCCCCTTGTGCCAGTTCAGTTACTGAACATAGGGGAAGTTTCCGAAGTTTCTTAGTCTAATCTGCTGTTCTAGCTCACTATTCTCTCTATACGAGGTAGGTCTCCCCTCAGGAAAATCGGTATCTCCCGAGGTACTCGGGTATCTCTGAGACGGGAGACCAGAAAATACTTCAAGGTTTACAGCCTGAACCTTCATCGGTAATCTTCAGGACGCTCCCCTCGGTCTGACCGTCCGGTTTAGAGACGTCGATATAGGTACCTAAAGTTAGAGGCCATAGATTGTTTATTAGCAATCTGTCTGAGACTCTCGTCGGCATTCCTCGAACTAGGCCCTCTCTTCGTAAGAGGCCTTGTTCATGTCGGAATCTTCCGTGCTGGAGAGGAAAAAATAGCTCCAAGGCCTAACTCTTAAATCTCAAGCAGACACCCTTCGAACTGAGGTTGGCTCCTTCCGTCGGGAGTAAGACCTCGCTCCCGTCGGAATTCCCACCTGGTATTCGTCGACAGATACTTCGTTGACGCCGGTGTTTTTCGAACGGCTCACTTTGGTATTCCCCCCAGGTACTACTCGTAAATGGCATAGTTTACGTCGGTATTCCCAGGTACTGGAGGACAGAGAAAGCTCAAAGGCTCAACGTCTGTCCCACAGTCAGTACTCATCGAACGGCTCACTTCGGTATTCCTAGCCGGTACTCGTCGAAAGTAGCAAAGCTTCACGTCTGCATTCCCTGATACTGGAGGACAGCGTTAGCGGACATAACGTCTGTCCAACAGCCGGTACTCTTCGACCGGCTCACTTCGGCATTCCCATCTGGTACTCATCGAAAGTGGCGTAGCTTACGTCGATATTCCCAGACCTGAGGACAGTGTTAGCGGACATAACGCCTGGCAACAGCAGGTGCTCTTCGACCGTAGCTCACGTCGGTATTCCCAGGGTACTGGAGGGAACTCGAGACATAATACCCGAACCTCCAGCCGGTACTAATCGAGTGTGACCTTAGCATATCCCGATGAAAGTTAAGAATCCAGATCATTGCTGCAGGAGTTCAAGATTTGAACTGCTGGGCCTAGGGCCGCGGCTCACTGGACATCTAAATTTTCCATCTTTAAGGTCTACCAGGATATGCGTGTCGACACAAAAACCTGAAAACTGATTAGGCTCGGCCCAAAGGTCTAACCCACAATCTTGATGAAAGTTAAAAGTTTGGATCATTGCTGCAGGAGTTCAAGGAACTGCTGGGCCTAGGGCCGTGGCTCA
>LQNS02278166.1:6393589-6407952 GCA_001587735.2 Parhyale hawaiensis | reverse complement strand
GAGATAATTCGCTGCTGGCTCTCTCTTTGGTTTCAAACTGCGGCACCACAGAAGACACCCAGCAGAGTGACTCCACACACGTGAGGTGATATGAGAAACGTCACCTGGACTTCTTCCGAAGACTCTCAAGGTAACTCAAGGTATTGCTTCAGCTATTTTCAGGTCGAGAAGGTTATGGTTACTAAATAAAACTGAAAAAAGTTAATCAAAGTGTCTGCTGGGCTACATTCATTTAGTGTTCATACGAATAATGGGATTATATACTAGTTGAGTTATATCTATGCTGTTTGCAACGTTCATATAGGGCATTCGTCGTATATCCCACATAAGTCGCATTACAGCGGTCTTCGGTACATTTGAAACGATATATGACTCCTGCCCTGTCTGCAGTCGGTTTGGCTGGTCTGGTTGAGAAACAAGAACCCAATTCATATGGCTTGTAGTATGGAATTACTTTTACAGAGGATCTATTGTTAATGGGTTTTACGTGCCGGTGGATATCTTTCTTTAGAGTTTTTCGGTCGGCTTGGAAAGTGGAGATGTTGTCGAATGGTACGTAAAATGAAATAGAATTGTCTTCAGTTCTGACATCATGTTATAAAATTCTGATCCAGTATTTTAGACATTATATTCTCTACAATTGCTTGAGGATAACCGCAGTTCGCGAAGACTTGCTTCAATCTCAGGATCTCGGTATGGAAAGCTAACCAAGAGCACGAAAGCTTCATTGCGCGGCGTACAAGCGTTTTGATAACTGATTTTTTTTTTAAATTAGCAGTGTACCAGCGTATGCAAATCATAGTTGATATAGTTGCTATTACTGGTAGGCTTAACATACACGGTTTTAATGCCACCTTTATCAATTAGTAGTTGAACATATAGAAAACTGATATTATTTTGCATTAGTTCCTTTGCAAATTTTAAAACGGAATTTGATTCAAGTCATCATATGAAATGAACGTGATTGGTAGATTGGAAAATTGCTAAGATGTCATCGATATACCGTATATAAAATATAGGATTGGAATGTTGATCCTGTGCTAAAAGAGACGTTTCCAGTGCAGACATGTAGAAATCCGAGAAGGTGGGGCCGAGCGGTGTACTCATGGAGACTCCGTTCATCTGAAGGTAGGTTCGTCCATCGAAGACAAACGGCGTCTGGGTGGTGCAGATAGCTAGAAGAGTACGCAGAGTTTCTTGTGGTAAATTTTGTGTGGGTATGGTCTCGTGGTGGTATACTGCTGTTAGTATGATCTTAATTGTTTCATCTACTGGGACGTTAGTGAATAGAGACTCAACATCTAATGAATGAAGTTGTTGGGACAGTTGCAGTTCGATGGGCTGTAAGGTCGGATAATGACATTTAAATGTTGTGCTGTCGTGGGTGACAGTTCCAGTCATACTAATAATTGGTCGCACGGGGGGCCGGTCTTTGTTTTTGTGAAGTTTTGGCAGTCCATATAAGTGGCCATTGTTGTATTTTTCCTAAGTTTCAGTCGTTTGTGGAGTGTTTCGTTTGCATTTTTGAACTGAATGTTACCCATCGACACATAAAACCCATTAACAATAGCTCCTCAGTAACAGTAATTCCATACTACAAGCCATATAAATTAGGCTCTTGTTTCTAAACCAGACCAGCCAAACCGACTGCAGACAGGGCAGGAGTCATATATCGTTTCAAATGTACCGAAGACCGCTGTAATGCGACTTATGTGGGATATACAACGAATGCGCTGTTGAAGAAAATAATAGCCATTGTAAAGAGATTTGCCGTGGTGCCTAGGCCTCGGGGTGTTCATAGCCGTCCATACCTTATGATGTGCGTACTATAACTAGAGTGCGACCTGTCTTCATCTCAGCAAGACAGGCGCAAGACGGTTGTTCCAATTTACCAGCAGCATCAGGTTTTCTTTTCGCTGCTCCAGTGGCGCCCTAGACGTGGCCTGCTACGGACAACTCCGCTCCTTTATTTATTTAGGCCTACCCTTCAATTTTAGTTACCTTGAGCGCCAAATTTGGCGCTCCTTGGTGGAGACAGCTATCGGGAGCGGGGCTGGATCGTGCAGTTTTGATAACCCCGTGTCTACCATCGCTTCGCATTTATCAAGACTGCTTCAGCTTTCCTGGCGATCCTGAAGCCTGAGCAGCCCAGAAGTCGAAGAAGTGTCCTCGGCCGTTATACTAGGCCATCGTGCATATTTAACTTCTCGGCCGTTATAATAAGCCATCGTGCATATTTAACTTCTCGGCCGTTATACTAGGCCATCGTGCATATTCAACTTCTCGGCCATTATACTAGGCCGTCGTGCATATTTATTTAATTTCTGGGCCATTATACTAGGCCATCGTGCAAATTGAATTTCGGGGCCTTTGAGCCTACCAGTTTCTAGATACTCATACATCGTAAAAATCTTCAAAGAAGTGTAACCTTGCGGTTTCATGCCGTAGGCTAGTATTTGGCGCAGTGGGATCGCTTTGTAGTACACTAGTCTATCTTCATTTACAGTGGTGTTAACAGAATATACTAGGAAAGTGGCGTAGGCGTCTTGTCCAGTAGACGTGAGTGTGGACTCGCTAAGTAGGAATTAAGTGTCGGAGCCTTTCCTGGTGTGGATTCGATTAGTTTACCACCTGTACTTCGTACTTCAACAAAATATACTACGAGAGAGGCATGGGCGGTTGATCCAGTAGACGTGAGCGTTGGACTCGCTGGTCAGGATTAAGGGTCGGTGTTGGCCCCTATGAGAGCTAATTGTTCCCTGATGGAAGATTTCTAGTATCAAACTCGTACCTGCTTCTCATTGCGATTTGAGGCTCGCTGAATGTCCTTAGTCGAAAGTTTATTCACATTTGCTACTATAAACTATTCCACTAAAATAAAGGAAATAATGTATTGGTGGGGAACGATATTTTCTTAGTATTATAGTGCTTGTCAACCCGTGCAATGCTATGGCTTCTTGGTAGCAGTTCCTGGCCTCCTGGGGCAGTTTTCGGTGAGGTCACCCATTGGTGTCGAGCCTAGCTAACAATGCAGGGGTGTTCGATACAGTGCATCGGCTCAGTGCGCTGCTCTTCGTTTGGTGCTTTGTATGCAGTCTAAAGGCTCCCCCTATATGAGCTTTAAGCACAAGTTATTCAAGTTGTTCCAAGTTCAGTGCTTAGATATAAAAGAGCAACATAAACGGCACACCCTTTACCTCTCGAATTAGTCGTATTATGGGTGCGGTTCTATTACTTACCCCATGAATACCTAAGACTTAGAACATACCAAAAATTTACAATTCTTTCACTTTTAACAGAAACTCATGGTTCTGCGGGGTCGGGACGCTGTGAGTCGGCCTAGCGGGGGTCCTGCCATCGGTTGGGACCTTGGAGCTGTACCGAAGTTCCGCTCTGCAACGCGGCGGGAATCTAATAATCAATCAGAAGTTTTAATAAAACTAAACAACTACTTCATCTTGTAATACCTGCCGCAGTCCCATGAGGGGGTTTTTTCCGAGTCTTCAAGCTTAGTACAGTTTATTAATCATGTAGAAAGTTCCAGCCATTAATAAAGTTAATCGTCTATCTTAAATACACCGCTACAGGTGAAAGGCTGTGGGAACTTGAGTTCTTTGTTACAACACATTATTGAAGTTCGGAAAATATTAGCCTTGTCCTCTTTGCCAACTCTTTGGGATGTGACGCTGTGTTGGACTTCTTTTCTGGCACAGCGCTACATTGGTGGGGATTTTCCTGACATTGCGCTGTGGACCCTTTAACGGAGGGCCATGGCGCTGTGTTGGGATTTTCCAGGCCTAACCTGTTGAAGATTTTTCTCACACCTGCATAAAAGTTGCAAACAGCAAAGATATAAGTGAAGTACCTAGTATATATTCCCATTATTCATATGAACACCAAATGAATGTCGCCAAGCACACTTTGATTAACTTTTTTTTCAGTTGTATTTAGTGACCATAACCTCCTCGATCTGAAAATAGCTGAAGCAATTAGCCTACCATCATGTAAGAAAACCCATTCATTAACATCAAATACTGTACGACCAGGGCATGAATTTCTTAAAACTTTTCTAACCAGAACATTCCCGTAAGAAGCCATTGGGCAACGGCCATTTGGTTTCCAGCAGCAACAGAGTGAAGTCATTTCATGTCGCGGTGTTTGTGTGCTAGTAACCAGTGCAAATAGCCTTCGTAATACCTGAATATAGTGTACAATAACAGGACAATATGTAGATATTTTATTACGTTGTGTATGCATAGATAAATAATAACCAGTGCAAATAGGACGGTCTATACTTTTATTACATTGTGTGTGGTTAGAATTAATAGACTAGTTCTTTTTACGTTCGCAGATGACCGATTTTGAATTTCTGATCGATAAACCTGAAGATGGCCATTGTAATGGACTGAAACGTTGTGCCAAATTTTAATATAGTGATCAGTGCTGTAACAAAATTGTATTCTCGCACTGTTTTAGGGAAACTGACGGGTGAATGTCTTTTAACTTTTTGGAAGGTGGAAAGAACTCTGAATATAAGCTTCATACATACTTAAAATTATGAATAAATTTTCTAATGTGATATCTTGGGACATAGGGACCTATAAATGGCAAGCATAAAGGCATAGCTAATAGCTACTGATAAGTTCATAACACCTAGGGATGTGCCGAATAGTGAATTTTGCCGAAGCCGAATATTCGGCCGAATAGTGATTGCCGAAACCGAATATTCATTCGGCCGAATAATAAGTTTCGGCACGAGTCAAAAACGAAAATAAACTGTTTAAAGTGACTAGAGTAATAGGGTGCCACTTATTTGAGGGTGTTTGTGTTTTAGATTAGTTGTTTTCGATTGGGACGGGTGCGTTTCTGGATTCATTAGAAATACATCGCATGTAAAATAGTTTCGAAACAAACTAAGAATTAGGATTGCCCCAAGAATATCAAAGTTTTCATTTTAGCCTGAAATTAGAAACTTTAATGAGCTTGTTTCTGCTTCCCAGGAATACGTTTGTTACGAGTTTTCCCTGCACCTACTATGTACATTCTCTGAGTTCTGAAAATGCGCATTGGCTCCGGCAACAAGAAATAAACGGCGCCCGATCTTTTTGAGACCATGGACCGCAGAATCATAGGTACGGTGGAGTCCTGCCTACGCAATGCAGGCGCTGCAGTACTTTTTTATCGTCAATTCACGGTCAAGAAGCCGATTATATTGTTACCATAGCTATTAAATATAGTGGGACGCAGTGCCTAGCGATTATACTAGCCGATTATACGATGGCGATGGTGTGAAGACGATCGATATTGATCGAACTACGATTTTACGATGGATCGCAACAAATCCATCGGCGGTGGCGATCAAACGATGGTCCGATGGAATTGTATCAACCAGTCGGTGATGGCCATTTTTTTCAATTGGCGATGGTAGTAAGAGGAAGCACTAGTCAAATGAAATGGCTGAACATCCCATCGGCGATGGCATACGATGGGCATCGTCATCGGTTTTACTTCCGATGCTGATGAAATAAGGCTAGAACAACAGAAAAACGGCATTACGAGTTTGAAACCTTTATAATTTAGCAACATGAAAACAAAGAGGGTCATAAGAGATGCTGTGGTTTGAGATCCTTGTATTTATCACCCGGGCAACGAAATAGGAGTGATGTTTTTGTTTACGATTTAAGTACGGTATACATACTTGTATATAGGTATATACCGGCAAATATATATGTGTCTACCCACAAACAGATAGAAGAAGTTGAGCAATCTTCATAATTTGTTGTAGGGTGTTTGATGAGTTGACCTAAATTTGATCCACACCAAAACCTAGGCCTAGCTGGCCATAAAAATGACGGCGTTGAATTTGCCCCCACCGCAGCAGATTGTCTACGAGGCGCTCTATATTTCTTATGTTATTATAGTGAATAGTTTAAGCTTCAGTTTCTACTACAACGACGATCTAACAGAGGGAGAAACAAAAGACACGCGGGTGATTGTCTTACGCCACGAGGCGTTCTAGTTTTAAAATGTGTTTATGCGAAAGTACATCGCCAATAATTGTTACTCCCTACGATGGCCATCGTCGATGGTTATTTAATCGTAGGTCATCGCCGATAAAAACTGCCGATTTTAGGTTCCGATGGCGGAGGGACGATGGTATTGCATTCTCCATCATACCATCGATTTTGCCATCGTAACATCTTACCATAATCTCCGATGGCGAGCTCCGATGAGACAGCTGCTGATGTTCGTGCTTGCAACACTTCTCTCCTCAAAACTGCACCCACAATCACGTCGACGGCCGCCACACAGCGCTTGCCTTTTTCGACAACGTGAGCGGAGTTTACTGTGAGGCTAAAGGCAAGTGCTATAGAGCGGCCGCCGATGCGAAAATTAGTGGAATTTAGGGGAGAGACGTGCACCAGCATGGACATCAGCAGCTGTCGCATTATATGTAATAAGAGCACAAGCAACAGCTGAGACAGTGACCGCAGTCAAGAAATACTGAGAGCGGTTTCACATTCTAAACAAAAGCACCTGCTTTCAAAGGACAATGTCCTTCAAATGTGCCACAGTTGGCAGATCGTGCATAACAACTGGAAACGTCGCACTTTGACCAAACTTAAAAATGAGTCAACCAAACTTAAAAATGAGTCAGAGTTTCTCTCGTTTCTCAACCACATTATTGATATTCTAGGCGACATCGATCATCACAATCAACGAGGACAGGGAATTTCTGATGGGACAAACGACTGAGATGCCGTGCAGCCGCACTTTCTCCACACAAGACGTGACGCTACACACCCAAGAGGAGCACGAGGAGAAAAGCGAGAACGAGCCGCCGTTGCGACATCATGGAGCATTAGAAAATTGCATATCTTTCCAATGCCCAGCTACGGCAATTGTAGAGTCATCCACAGCTCCTTCAACGTTAAAGCGATGCCGCGTGTAGAAAAATATGATCAGCCGTAATTTCACAAATGAGATGGTTTGGTCAAAACGTGCGACAAATAAATAGATATTCGTCCCGCCAGGACGGAACGAAGTTTCGTGATATAGCTGCGTAACGACTCACCGCCAAGTGCGACTTCATCGATCAAGCGAAACCTACGTTTTTCAAAATGGAACCATCTGTTTCATCTGAAATACGCCCGCGAAGACCTGCTGGTCAAATTCAGCCCCATTCTGGAAGGTCAACTTCAACACTGTCCGAACAAAGGGATTGCCTGATTCGCTCATCCAGGCCCGTTCCATCACTCACTGATGGTGGTTAAGTCAACTACGAGGTCAAACGGATTTTATTCCAGAAGACATTTTATATTGTCGTCACCCAATGTGACAAGAAACGGGTGGTTTTTTATCTTTGCCAAATTCATCTGTCTGAGGGCATGGTACGAAGCACTGCCCTCGGCGAAGGACTCGGCCGCGGACGTCGCTATCCTCCAGGTCCGCGAATATTAGCCGGACTCAGCAATGGCTCAAGTAATGGTTGCTGTCTTCGCTTGGCTCCTCTAATACTGAGCGCCTCGTGACCTTGATCATTAAAAAAAAAGATGATTAAAGCTATAAAGGAAGCGGATGGGTCGAATTATGTACCACAGCGTATCAATATGGTGTTTACACATCCACATCGTCAGTCACCAGCAAGAGACACCGGTCAAGTTGACAATGATTATATCCATCAAAAGAGCTTTTTTTTTAATGTTAGGGCATCAGTATCGCCTTACTACTCGAGGATCCGGAGAAGTGGACACTGGACAACAGACCCACCCATTCAATATAATTTCGTTTGTAGAGTCCTGGCCCATCAAGTTCGTGTGCCGAGTCCTGGCCCATTAAGTAGGTGATGACTTAGCGAAGCGTGGGATGGCGTTGAAGCCCTCTTCCAACTTGCTTTCTTCAGCCTTTTCCTTCCAAACAGTGAAAACAGAGGCAATGCCACTTACAAGTGGTTGTAATGCATGGCTGTCGTTTTCCAACCACCCGCAAGTGTTTTTTTCCTCTACGATGTACTGAACAATGTGCGGAAAACGAGCGTCCATTACCGTATAACTACTCGCATCCTTGAAGAGACTATTGCTCTAGCTGAGGGGCTCCAGAGTTGCACCATATGAAGTCTGCTTCAGAATACGAAGTCAAGTGTCTTAAAACAAATTTATGCGTTTAAGCCAACTTGAAGAAGTTATATTCTATTCACAAGAGACGTAAAACAGGATGTTCTTAAATGTTTCTTTTTACGAGTCATCGCAACTTTGACCTCCTTGAGGCAGTTCTAAAAATTGTTCTAGTTCGAAAATATTTTAAACCAGTTGTTTTTAGATAGAAAGGATCCAGAAACACGCCCGTCCCAGTTCAAATTCAAAATTCTATCTACAAGACATTCAAATGATTCAACACGATCATAATCAGGGCTGGAGAGTCGGGACTCTTAGCCTGTTAACGTCCGTCTGTGTGGGTCTGTATTGCTTCTTGATAAACTCTTGCATAATATGCATATCACTTTTTTGCCTTTATAGAAGTAATACCATATTATACTTTCTGTTAAATGATAATGATTTTGATATTTTGAAAATTAAGCGGAATTTTTCGTCAGCAATATTACGTTTTTCAGTTTCAGCTATCACAAATCACAATAAATACATTTCAAAAGAAATATAAAATCGGAATAAATAGTGAATACAATATCAATAGTTCAACATTTGAAAAGGAAGAGAAATTATAATTAATCAGATAAACACGCACAGCGGGAGAATCGGTGAAGCTTGCTCAACAGTCAACACTAAACGAGTGTAAATAATTAAAAAACATTGCCAAAAAAAATTATTCGGCAAAATTTCAACTTATATTCGGCACTGCCGAAGCCGAATAATCGTAAAATCCCTAATAACACCCATGCTTTTAGGGCATAAAAGCATATTTTTTCGGGCGCAAAGGAATATTTTTAGAGCATAACTGGCAATGCCGAAGACAATTTTCCAAAACAGATTGATTGCCTGTTTTGGCGACATATTGTGGCCATCCCAATCTCCAAATGAGGGCACTATACATTTTTCTTTCTCGGGGCATACTTAAAGGCAAGAGTCTACATTGACACTGTTGCGGAGTCGGAGTCGGCCGAAGCTGGAGGATTTGAGGGGAGTCTGAGTCGGAATCTCACTTGCTATAGGCGTCAGAGTCGGAATCTCACTTGTTCTAGGAGTCGGCATTTTTAGCCCGACTCCAGAATCCCATTTATAAACAAATATTATTCAATTTAGAATTTCCAGTCACAAGTTTGAAAAAAAAGGTAAATGTGGACATTTTTTTGTACATTTCTCTTTTACAGCTATAGCTACCATGTATTTTTCTATTCCATATGATGACATTGAGAAAGTCTTGGGTAGAACTTTGCACTTGGTACATTATGTTGGGGGGGGGGGCATGGGGTGGCAAAGTGATCAAGTTTGGACCGATTGTTCCGAAATTTGTATAGGTAGTACATGTATTTTTGAAAAAGAAACACCTTTTGCTCTTATAAATTTTTTTTATTTTGGCCTTAGTTTTGAGATAATGGGAAACATATAACTATAGCTATATGCATTTTTCTAAGTTTCTAGGGAATAGAACTCAATGAGTTTTCATACTAGAATAAAAGCAATGACAGTTTTGGAATCCTTGATATATTCTTAACAAAAAAAAACTATGGAGCAGGATTCTCCATTTTTTCCTTTTTGTTAGCACAGCTGAAAACCAATTTTTCCCCTATGTTTTAGTTAGGTACGTAGTGATCAAACAGAATAGAAAATGGAGAGTCCAGCTCTGTAGTTTTGTTAAGAATGTTTGAAGGATTTCAAAACTGTTGTTTTTATTGTAGCATGAAAACTCAATGAGTTCTATTCCTTTGAAATTTAGAAAAAAATGCATAGGTATATATTTATATACCATAAAATGGGGTAATTTGGGACGATTTTTGAAGTTTTTTCGTCAACAACTTCTTACTATGAAGGATTTTTACTACAAACTGGGTGTCATTTTGTATGTTTGGAAGTGAGCTACAGAATGGTGTACAAGAAAAAATTCTAGCTTTTAACCATAGCTGGCAATAAACGAAAAACAACCGTCCCAAATTACCCCGGCATCCGGGGCTACTCAGGACACCTGTAAAAAATGTTAGAAACATGCTTTAAAACTATTTTTAGAAGCTCAAATGTTTTTAATGATGATAACAGGTATTCATCATGCTTTATTTGACTATATTAATTTATTGGACGACGTTTTTTAAGTCATATACACCTGTAGAGTAAGATTGAATTATATTTTCTACTATCATATTTTATCACTAATTTCTCAACTCTATTCTACATAAGCACATGCCTGATTTGCAGGCAGAAGTCATTGACAGGTACTCTACGGTGAAAAACATTACAATACAAAGCATTCCTTGCGATGATATAGAGTCCAGCTAATGTCCTAAAGTATATTTAACATGTTCTCTACACTTCTCAGTGCTTGTTACATGTCCTTCTTAACTTAATTCCTCCATAAATCGTATCTAAAAACTAGTTTATAATTCCGCACCATCGTAATTACTGCAAAGTAACATCCATTGCCAGTATGCAGTGCTGCATTTGACGTCATTAGTGTGTTTTTTTTCATGTAAATACCTACTAATACTTATCGCCATGAACTACAATGAATGTTTACTTCATTTTCAAATTATATCAGGCCTTTTCACTAGAAAAAAATATTGATAAACAAGTTTTACTGGGTGTGTCGTATTACCCTGAATTGCATACTTTTTTTGCTGAACTGATAGCAAAAATGTTGGAGTTTATTGCCCTATTTTTAGTTTGGCGAAACTCTGCATAGTTTGGTTTCTACAACACTTAATATGTGAAGTGGGACAGCTGTCCCAAGTTTCCCTGTTCTACGGTATATTTCCATTATCTCAAAAACTAAGGCCTAAATCAAAAAATTGTGGGAGTAAAATGTCTTTCTTTTTCAAAAAATACATATACTATGCAAATTTCAGAACAATCCGTAGAAAATTGATTATTTTACCCCCCCCCCCCTAATGTACCAGGTGCAAAAGTTTTACCCAAATTGTTTCAATGTCCTCAATTTACTGTCCCAAATGATGCAATATATCATTGTATTATGTACAATACACCTAGCATCTGCAACTTGACATGAGTAGTTATATACTAGCAAAAATTATTTGGACATGTTTAATGTTTAGTACATCATATATCTACGTGTTGGACCAAGGAGTTGGAGTCAACAATTCTGGAGGGCCCGGAGTCGGACCTTGAACCATCCGACTTCGCAACCCTGTACACCTGAAACCTTGCAGCAGCTGAAAAGAAACAGCCAGGATATCAACAACATTTCAACAGCGACGTTAGAGAAAGTAATGAACAGCACCATTGCAAGAGCTTGCGATTGCTTGGCCAATAATGGAGGTAATTTAAAGGATATTGTTTTCCATACTCAAATGTGTTGCTTTATTCTCATATAAAACTTCAAAATCTCCTCTTTCACTTGCAGAAAACCAAATCGCTTCACCATTTTTAGTTTTAATGTTTTCATGTTTGTACAAAAAGGTACCTTAGTTATGGCCCAGCCTTTACTAGGCGGAATTGTTATGATCCAGGACCGACCACCAAGTATCTAAGAAAAACACAATAGATATACTTAGCGGAGTTTTTAGGGCCACCAGAGCCGACCACCAGGTATTTATTCCACTATTCCGAGAAAAACGTAATTACTCTCACTTATTTTACGTCAGAATAGCACAAAACACCATCACTGGCGACTGATCTTCATAATTGCTGCTGCTCCCGCTCAGAACACAAGGAGACAAAGAATTAAGCATCCAAAATGGCGGCCGCCTAGGCCGACCACACCCAATAACAGTCTCCCTATCGTATCACTAAAACGGGAAAAAACACTTTCACAAACAAGTAAAATTCTTCGAGCGTGATGAGAACTATTAGGAATGTAATTTCCAAGCTCTAAAATCAGGCAAAAGGACAGAGCAGCAGCTGGACCAGAGCCCTTCATTGATATGTTGACAGTAGCGCGAGTCGTAAAGAAGTGAGGATCCCTAGTGCTGGTGAGCCTGGAAAAAAAAAATAATAAAAAATCCAAAATAACACCCCTTACAAAATTCATTGGGTATTTCGTGATTTAGCTTAAATCTCCCTGAGTGCAAGATTGTCCAGTTTCCGTCACCACTCAGTGAGAATGGGCTGAATGGCACTGAAACCGTACCTATCACCCTCACAACATTAGGATTTGCTGCAAAATAGAGCTGGCAGTCAACTTTTCCTTGCACTGCAGAAAAAATAATCCTCAGGGGGAACACCACATACAGATGACCCCACGTGGAAACCATTAACTGTCCTGTGGACATTCACTTGTTTTTTTCATTCCTTGTCCCTTTTTCGCTAAGTTTTCCCTGATTTCCATGAGCGATTTTTCCCCTTGAGTCTTCCCTGTTTTTCAAAGTGCTAGACACCGGAAACACCAAATCTGTCTATAGCTAATGAGGGTTACAATTATAAACTGCCTAGACTGTCATACAGCAAGATGGCCCAGAGTTCTACGCTGCCACAGGTCTGGTGCTACCGACAGATGTGTTCTGTCGAAGCGAGCCACTGATAATTTTTGTACTGCTTTGTTTGTTCATTTGCTCAAAACCCGCAAGTGAGGCAACGAGCGGTGATGTTTTTGTTGAAGATTCAAGTACATATATATTTATGAGTCCAACCAAAAAGAGGGAAAAGGAGATGAGCAATGTTCATAGCCTAATATTTTGCAAGGAGTCAGGTGGGCTGACCTAAATATGAAGAATGACAAAATTCGGATGCGGCCATAAAAAATGGTGTTGAATTTTGTCTGCCTACCCAAAAAGAGGCAGATGGAGTAGCCTCATGATAATTTTTTTCATGCTGTCAGGTGTGTTGATTGAGATGCCAAAACTGCCCAAAAAATCTTGAGTTAGCTGGCCATAAAAATTGTTGGAGTTGAATTTGTCCCAACGCGGCTGATGGTCTTACTCCACGAGGCATTCTAGTTGACTTTAATTTTATGTTTGTTAGTAAAATAACTCAGAAAGTTTTGGAATGATCTTTATGAACTTTACAGGAATTGTTATAAAACATGTAGGTAGGTACGTATAAATGATCAAATTTTGATGATGATCAGTTCGTTCGTGTTCAACTAATGTTTGTCAGAGGTATAACTAAAAGTTATGAACAGATCTTCATGAAATTTGTAAGAATTGTTAGAAATGCTGAAAAGACTCAAATGACCAAATTTTGGTGATGTCAGAAGTAACTATAACTAAGAAAGTTATGAATAGATCTTCATGAAATTTGTAAGAACTGTTAGAAATGCTGAGAGATGCAAATGACTAAATTTTGGAGATAGCCGATTTGTCCATTTGTGTGTTTGACTAATGTTGGTCAAAACGGATCTTCAAGAAAATTGAAAAAACCTTTCATTACTGTTGTAAGACACAAATGACCAGATTTTTGTGTTGAAAGGAAGAAATTTGGAATTTTCGTTAATGTTGCTTTGATTGACGGAGGTATGCCCTCAGAGAGTGCTCTAGTTACAATTTATGTCCAACACAGAATTCTAATCTCTTCTTGGCCATTACCATACATTTTGGAAAGAAAACAGTGTAAACAAAACAGGTGACATATACATATATTGAACTTACCTTTAGGTAGAGAATCAATAGGTGAAGTCATTTCAAGAGCACGCAATTCCAATGAGTGAAAATTTTTAGAGCAATAATGTCTAAACGTAAATTGTCTAAAGTAATTATGTTCAAAGAATCTGGATATCTGCCAAATAAAAAAATTAATTAGTATTAACAATGCATGCAATTTTGTAAAATATTCTCTCTTGGAGAGTTGAAATTGACATTCATTTAATTTTGCTAATGGATGCATTCTATGCAGGGAAGGGATAGAGTACCTAGCTTAGATGAGCTATCTGCATTTTCATATTGGTCAGGCGTTTTTCGTCTGCCTATCATGTGTATAGTCTTTCTACAGCTAGCTTTGGCCTATTGATCTTGCCATTATCATCAGATCGCATACAGTCTTCTGAAGTTCTCGTGTTCAGACGTGGAGAGTCCCGCTAGATTGGACACTGGCCGGTACCCTTCTCATTGGGGCTCTTTGGATTGGGGTTAACTAATCTTATATGTAGCCATTCCTATCATCATAGTAAATATCAGGAATAACAATTGCAACTAGAGCACTCTGAGAGCGCATACCTCCGCCAAGTGAGCCAACGGTAGCAAAAATTCAAATTGGCTCTGAAACCATAATTTTCTTTGCATAAACTCCAAAATCTGATCATTTGTG
>LQNS02278166.1:6281608-6295451 GCA_001587735.2 Parhyale hawaiensis | reverse complement strand
ATAAACTGCTAACACACGAGCAATTTTCACATGCTGCTAACATCGAAACGAAGTTCAAGTACATCACACACCTTAATAGATGCCTATTATTTATGAGAATAAACTTCACGGCACGTAAATAATGAATTTACATAGTTTTTTCAGACTACGCATCCGAATGCAACACCATCACTGACCACCACCCTTCGCCCCTCCTACTGTGGCCTGTGACCTGACACGCCATGGGCTGCCGTGAGACTGTACTTGCTGAAAGGTTCAGGAAAAAAATTCGCCACCTGGACAAAGGAAATGAGGTTTGGGAAGGGGCTATATGGTCTGACGAAACTAAAATAGAACTTTTTAGGGGAAACAAAGCTCGGCATGTATGGAGGAAACGTGGTACTGCCTATGACCCCAAGAACACCATCCCCACCGTGAAGCATGGAGGGGGGCAGCATCATGGTGTGGGGTTGCTTTACTGCCCATGGTGTTGAGGATCTTCATATCATTCATTGATGGCAAGATGAAGAGTTTCATGTACAGGGGGACATTAGAGAAGAAGATGCTTCCAAGTGCCAAAAAATATAGCGGACGGCGCAATTGGACCTTCCAACAAGACAACGACCCCAAGCATACTGCGAATTTAATGGAAGAATAGTCAGAATGTTTCAATGAACACTTTTGCAGTGGTGAGCGGTAGCCAGAGTACCTCTGTCGTTTGCACCACAACTCGCATGCCCTGGGCATTCTCCAGTCAGGAGGATCATTCCGAGTGGATCAGACTCGTGTTAGTGACAGAATTAGGTACTCCTTTTTTTTACTTAGCCGAAATTCTGAAGCTTCAGTCTTGTGTAGGTATGAGAGTAAGCTTTAGAGTAGCTCACAAAATCTTTGGATTTTTTTCTGGATCTTTTCCAGATTTTTTGCTGCAGCTGCACCAGCAGAGCTCCCAACAGCATATAGGTATGCACCTCAACGAGCGATTCAAGAGTCAGGAAAACGAACATGTTTTGGGATTAATTTAGACTCCAGAGGTACTCTGGCTACCGCTCACCACTGCTAAAGTGTTCATTGGAACATTCTGACTATTTGTAGTGGCTCGCTAACGCCATAGTACCTCTGTCGTTTGCACGACCTTCCCGCAGCTTTAACAGCGGAGGGGTTTTTTTGGCTACTGTACTGGAGGTTGGTGCTATTTAGAATTTTTCTTTATTATCAATTTCATTATTATGTTATTCGTAACTGAATTTCCATTTGGCTCACTCTTGTGTTGGTTTGTGTATTTCTTTTCTTGATATCTTAGTCTTTCGTTGGTTCCCTACTTCGGTGTTGGGAGTTATGGGAGACCGATAGGAATCCTACGGGACTCCTCTGTTCTCCCAGAGGGCAAATTCCTCTGTAGTTTTCAAAGTTGTTTTAGTGTATTATAATCCAAAATTTAAATGATCCGTGCTAACGTGCTGCTTGAGCTTGTTTGTCCAAGAATTTGTGTAGAAATTTATAAGCGCCAAAATTGTCTCCTGTATAACCACCAGAGTTATATTTGGCAGGATATATTATTTATTTTATTTTTAATTAATAAATAACCTGCAGTTCTGTTCTTGTATTATTGTATAAGAATTGGATTAAGACTTGATTTCTTTTGAGTCTTGTGTCACCGAGTAACTGGACCTAGTCATAATTTCCAAGTCCAACTTAGTATGTAGCACGTTTCATTTCATGTAAAGGGATTTGGATGAACATAGATCTGTGGATTTATAATTGTTCCTTTTCGACTTGGTCAAAAAAGGCATACGGATCTGTTCTTGTCTTTTTGCATCGGCCTTGGCCCAATACTTATTTCTTCAACGTCTTGTGCCTCTGAGAGTAAAAGTATCCGGACTCTGTAAACATTTCAAAGTCCTGCTTAGTATGCAGCAGGGCTCGGCCTATGTAGGATTGAATCAGCATAAGGTAAAGTGTGTTGGTCGACAACAGTCGGATTTTTTTTTCTCAACTTAGTTCAAATTGTTAGATACTACTCTCATGTAAGTCTTAGAGTTGTGTTTGATCTTTACCGATTGTCTTGATGTATTCGTGTAGATTATCCCGTCCATTTGTGACAATTCAACTCCACCTGTTATCTGTGTTGTCCACTGTTCTTATGTAAGCCTAAGCGCAGTTTTACTCGGTTCATTATAAGTTGTCTTAGGTTGTCCCACAGTCTTATGACAATTTCCCTTAATGTGTTACTTGCGTATGGACATAACCTAAAGATTTTTGGTAACTCTATTTTGTTCCTTATAGAAGAACCAGAGTTTTGTCCTGTTCAAATCGGTAGGTGCTACTCTTATGTAAGTCTAAGAGCAGTCTCTAATAGTTCTTTTATGAATTGGTCTTAATGTATTTGTGTAGGTTGTCCTATGTAAAAAATTTGATAACTATTTTGTTCCTCATAGAGGAACTAGAGTTGTTTTGTCCTGCTAAAATTGTTAGGTTCTGCTTTACATAAGTTTATGAGCAGTTCTAGTGGTTCTTTTTAAATTGTCAATGTATCTGTGTAGGTTTTCCTACACCTTTTACACCTTTAGGACAATTTACTTTATCTTGTTACCTGTGTAAGTTGCATATGTATGAAATTCGATACTATTTTGTTTCTTATATGGGACTAGAGTTGTTTAGTCTTGTCTGAATTGTTAGGTACTGCTCTTATGAATGTCTCAGAGCAGTTTTAATAGTTCTTTATGAATAATAATTTACCAGGGTAGGTTGACTTATACCCTTTGGATAATCTACTTTAGTCTGTGTAAGTTAGTTCTGGAAACTTATGTAAAAAATTCTTTAGAGCTCTGTTTTGTACCTTATAAAGGAGCTGGACTTTTTTTAGGGTATGTGCTCTTTTGTAAGTATAAGAGCTGACCGACAGTATTTCAATGTGTAAGTTGTTTGTATCTCCGGGTAGACTGAAGTCTACCCTTAGGACAAAATAGTATTCACACGTCGCTCGTCCAAGTTAGTGCAGTAGTTATTAAGATCTGTTAACTCCGTTTGGTTTACAGCTTCGATACCAGATTTACCTCATATCCGTTTTCTTTACTTAGTCAAATTTGTGGGGTAGGCTCTTGAGTTGGTATCAGACCTATCCCCCTAGTAGCTTCTCTGTGCTTTGGCTTAGTATCTCGGTGTATATTAGCACTGTTAGAAGATAAGACTAACTCAGGCTTGTTAGTATATGAACTACTAAAATCTGTTGATTCTGAACCTGTTACTTGTCCAATTATTAGAGTTATCTCATCTCCATTTTTTTTACTTAGTCAATATTTGTCAGGTATCTTCTTGTGTAGATATAGAGCTGACCGTGGGCAGTTCCAATGTAATTTGTTGATCTCAGTGTAAACTGCAGTTTACCCTTATGAGAAGCTAATACTAACACGTCACTTGTGCATGTTAGTATAATAGTTACTAAACTCTAATAACTCTGTTATTTTCTGCCCGGGTACTAGAGTTACTTTGTCTCGGATTTTTTTTTAAACTGTTTTGACGGAATATAATTGGTGTGTTGATCGTGATTATTGAGAAAGGTTTAGGGCTTTCTTCCGACCATGTCTGTTTCACGTCTCAGGTTATAGTGGACGTTGAGTCCGTTTGAGATTAGTTCACTGCTCTAACGCTGTTAACCAGTAGTTCTTTCGGTAGGCTCTTTTGTTCGGTCACACCCTAAAATGGGAGTAGATTGTAGTTTTTCTGGCCTTCGTTTCCTGGGTTGATTGACTCTGTATTGTCGGTAACTTCCTGTTAGATCTCGGCACTTGTCTCGGTAACAGTGTCGGAGTTCACTTCTACTAGTTCCATTCTTTAGGAACAGAGTTGAAGTTTTGGCCGGTTCTAGATTAGTCTTTACAGACTCACGGTTTTGCCTAGTCACCCAGGGTTCTGATCGAGCGAGGATATCAGAAGGAATGCCGAAATTCGTATGTTCGAGAAACGCTTTTTGTAAGATATCTTATGGCGACTATCTGTATCTCAATTTAGATTGTTGTTTGTATGGTCTGCATTAGATCTCTTGATTTGAGATTCGTTAAAGGGATCGCTTTGTACTTTCCAATCGCATCTTCTTAGTTTACACGTCTTACCTGAAAGGTTTCGTTTTGAATTAGGTATAGGCGCCAGACTGAGATGTATTTAGGTCAACGTCCCTGTCTTCTCTGGTAACGTTAAGAAGTTCGGCAGTTTTCCCATTGTTTGAGTCGGTTATTTCTATAGGCAATATTATTGCGTTCTGTGATGGGGAACGTAAATTGCGTTGCATTGTTCATCTTTTAGCCGTGAAACACGGTCATCCTATTCTTCCCGTCTAGCGTTTGACCATTGCGTTTACCGGGACGGACATAGTGTCGTTTTTGGGAGACTCGTCTGAGGTTAATAATTTGTCTTCTAGTTCGACACTCTGTGTTTTAGCTACACAGTTTGGGGTAGTCTCTTCCTTCCCACACCTGAGGAGATACGATTTGAGCTAACTTTTCCAGTACACCGCTTTATTAATCGCCGTGTAAGCTCTCAAACGGGAATTTAGGTCTCCTCTTTTTGGTTCGTTTCTTTTAAACATACTTTTGTTTTTTTCGTGCCCTTCAAAAAATTGTGGGCGCTTGTTTATCTCTTTAGGATACTAGAGTGTATTTCTAATTCCTGGATTCTCGTATCTGCATGAAGCACTTTCTAGATATATAAAGTGCTTTTGACATTAGTCATACGATACGTAACTGGACTACGAGAATATTCGGTTTCATTGAGTTCTCGGTAAACTCGCACATTTAAAATGTGTAGATTTGAGCCTCTGTCGTGCCCTAGGGATTTTACCCTGTGGGCCTCAAGGGTTAGGAATTTGGACAACAGTAAGGTTGGCTAGCGGCGTTGGTCGTAGTATGGGCAAAAGAGGTTGATAATGTGATTTATCATTACGTTATGGATCGAATGTGAAAGGATCAGGGCAGTCCCTTTTCAGGTAAACCTCTATCTAGAGGGAAAGTTGCCTTCCTATAGGGCATTGTACAATTTAGTCCCGATAAGATTTTATCATCGTACATTTACCCAGGCGATTCTACTTTATAGTATTGGTAGATTACCCGAGTGATCTGGCATTTTACTGGCAGTTTTTCGGTGAACCTATTGGTTCTTCTGGTACATCTGAGGGAGTCTGACTATTCATGGCGTCTCTTTGTAATACTATGGGTCGGTTTCCATTCACGTTAGATTCTCTTCTCACTCTCGTTGTCAGTATAGACATAAATGGGGACTGTCACCTCGCCCAGTAGTGACCTTGTTCTCTCAGAAATGATCTAAATTTCCATTCTCTTTTGATTGTACTGAGGGATAAATCTTTTGTTCATCAATACGTCTCTGGTTGTATAGTTCGTGATACATGGCATCGATCTATAGAGTTTTCGTCCCTTGGCTTCTCAGACAGTATTTGGTAATAGATATTTCTCAATCTCCAGGTTCGATCCTGATACTATCAGGATTGTGGAGTTTAGTCGAAAGGGTGCCCCTTTCGGTAGGTGGTTATTCTCTCTTAGTCCATATATTTAAGGGAGAAGCCGGTATGGGAACAGTGATTCTGTCTTCCTTTGAGCCACCTTTCTGAATTAGACTTATAGTGCTCTTACTATTAACCTCCTCTTGGGCGGTGATAGAGTTTTTGTAAGAACCGGCTTATGAAAGTGATTCCAAATGCTCGCTAGTATTACCCTCGCATTAGTAGAGTACTAGACGACCCGTGACCCGTTGGGTCGCCATTACGATCGTCTTTGCTTTGGCAATATAAGCAGGTGTTATTTAGCTTGGCATAGACCGCCCGCTATTCGGCCCTCCTCTTTTGCCCATCAAGGAACGGTCCGTTCGGTTCATTATCAACAGATTCTTTGGAAGAGATTGCTTATAAGTTGTGGGTCCAACATTCGTTTCAGTTTAACAATATACATTGCATAAAGTCAACATAACGGGTACCTTGGCCTGAATTGATCATGCCTGTTCTTGAGGCCCAGCTCGAATTTAAGAGCTAATCAATGCCCCAGGATAGGCCAGAGGTCCCCAGAGTATCATCGAATTTATTCCCTATCTAAAAGTAAAGAAACTGTGTCAAACAAGATCACAAGCAAGTAAATAAACAAGACACAAGCAAGACAGGTTCTGTGACTTTTAGTATAATATAGTTATAATAGTGTCCCCTTCTCGTCATATTTTAAGGCACATTATGTTGTTCTTACTTTTAGTCTCCGATCCACAGTTTAATTTCGTAAGGAAGGGTGAATATTAACTTCTGATCCGATAATACAACGGTATTAAGATCTTCATCATTGGTAGAGAAAATATTTTTCGGCTTCTGAACTTTCCTGGTTATACCAGATTAGAACTGGAAACCAGCCATATATCGTTAGTGGTAACCTCATATAGACTAACTGATGAGATTACTTCACTATGGAATAAGATTCTTCAACAATTTCTCAGGTATAAGGTGGTTATGAGGTATAGTCTTCAAATATTTATACCGACCTTTTCTTAGAATCAAGATGAACATTTTACTGAGCCAAGACCAGGTCTTCTAAAGAGCAGTTGAACAGTTGAAAAAGATGAACATTTTTACTGAGCCAAGACCAGGTCTTCTAAAGAGCAGTTGAAAGCTTTTTCAGGTTAGAAAAAAGGCACAGTTTCGAAACTTTACCTGCTAAGAAGGGGTCTCTACTCTTCCAGCAAAAGGTAAGATTATTCTGCTCTCATTAGTCCCATTTATAATATTATATGCACTAGCGAGCATAATAAGAGAACGATTTTCATTTTTGGAAAATAAAGGTTAACCAAGTAGAGTAGGTTAATGAATCTTTTGATGGGGTCCTAAGGAATGTATTCAACATATTTCTACAAAATATCAGGACAAACATAACTATATTTAATACATTAGAGCAATCTAACAATAACAAAAATTGAACAGTGCAAAATAAGAAAACGATAGTCTCTAAATACAATTTTACACACAAATACCATGGAACAATGGTCAATTTTAGGCTAAGAACAATTAGTATGGAGTACTAAAACCTTTATTTTCAATAACTTTAGCACAGCGACGATTACACGACATCACAAGTTTCCTACAAAACTCTGTAGTTATTTCTTTCCATTCCTCTTCAAAATTAGTCCACAGATCTTTTACTGTTGATGGTTGTCATTCTCTTACGTTGTCACCTATAATTTTACATAAATTTTCAATAGGATTAAGGTCCGGGCTTTGGACAGGCCACTTCATACTTTGATATTCTCTTCCGCAAAATATTCCTTCACTTTCTTTGCAGTATGGCATGGGGCATTGGCCTGCATAAAAATTGCTGGCTGGTTTGGTGATGATCGTAGAGATGGGATAACATATTGCTGTACAAGACTGAGATACACACTAGCATTGACAGTTTCTTTAATGGCCACCAACGATCCAACTCCTTCAGATGAAATTACCATTACGATACCTCCCCCATGCTTTACAGATGCTTTGACACATTTCAGGTTCAGCCTGTCACCTGTTGCACGTCTAACATACCGTCTGCCATCAGATCCAACCAGATTAAATTTACTTTCGTCGATGAAATGCACTTTTTCCCAATCTTCATCTCTCCAAACGATGTGCCTTTCCGCATATTCAAGTCTTGCTTTCTTACTGATAAGTGGTTTAGAGGCAGGGCTGCGTGCCTTTAACCCACATGCAATGAGGCAACGAGAAACTGTATAGCGAGACACTTGTATGCTGTTATTGACCTTCAGCTTTCTGGAAATTCCCACTGCAGTTTCGAAAGGATCCTTCTGGGCATAGCGTTTCATAATCCTATCAACTCGTACGGTGATTTTTCGAGGGCGGCCGGCAGATACCGGTGATTCTTTTCAACATAGAGCTTCAAAGCACGAGAAACAACGCTCTTGGATCGGCTTACCTCTCTTGATATGGCCGAAAGAGTCATTCCTGAGGACCTGAGCTTAACAATTTCTTCCCGCAGCTCAAGAGTAACTTTTACGGGAGGTGCCATGTTTCTAGAATGATGTAATCATAAAAGTGGCAGTTCTAGAAGTCCTCACCCCGTGCGGCCATCAGCCTCATTTGCAGTGGCTCGCTTCCGGCAGAGTACCTCTGTCGGATAGCACCACGACCCGCGTCTTCGCGGGTTTCTCCACGTCGCGAGGACTGATCTAGTCGTGACACTCTTATTAACTGACAGGTAAGTACTTTTGCCGTTTTTTTTTAACTTAGACAAAAACGTAAGGTATGCTCTGGTGTAAGTATAAGAGCTGTCCTGTTAGAAGTTATTCTGTACTCTGTCTCGTATCTTAGTAGCTATAGACTGTAATACTGTATCGTATCACACTAACACTTTACTTGTGCATGTTAGTATAAGAATTTTAAAAATCTGTCAACTCTGAATCTGTTCCTTTTCCAAGTGATAGAGTTACTTCATCTCAATTTTTGTCTGCCCCTCTTCCCTCCTCCCCCGTCCGCGGCTATAAAGGTAGGCACCCGACCCCCTGAGCCTCATTCCAAAACGACTCGCGGTGCGATCAACATCTCTAGATCCAGCTCCTCTCCTCTTGTGCCTTAGAAACTTGGTAACAGTGCAGTGTTGAGTCCTTCATGGACTTAGTCTCAGTGATTGGTGATACTTTCAACACTTAGAAAAATTTTCTAGTTGGTCCTTTTGGACTTGGAAAAATTTTCAACTGCCACCTTCATCTCTGTCAGTGAAAGTGCTCTTGAGACTTAGAATTATTTGTTGATAGGCGTTTTGGGACTCTGTCTCTAAACAGCCTTACACTCTAGAAGTGTTTGAAGTTTTCTGATCCAATATTAACTTAAGTCTCAGTTACTTATATGAGATATCCCTGAGTATTTTTTGGGCTTTTTCCTAGTTTTACAGTGTGAAATACTTAGAAAAAATTTAGCAGTTCCCACATGGGGGACTCTAACTCAGATGCTTGATGGCCTTCAAGACTGTAAAATTTTTTGGTTGCTTCTCACCTCAGGGACTTAGAAATATTTTTGGAGTCTCATAAAAGGAACTCCGTCTCTAAAAAAACTTGTCTTGCGAATTTTGAAATGTTGAAATTCGATTTCAGCTCTTCAAGCTTTGAGAGTTAATGAAGATTACTTTAAGGCCCAAAGGTAGACCAGGGGGCTAGTTAGTCTCTTACTAGCGACTGCTCTACAGACAAAGAATTCTCAAGTTATGACATATTACTCCGATTTCAACAAGGAGTAAGAGGTATTAATGACAGGCTAAAACAATAATTACTTGAGAAACAAGCAAAACGCTCCGGAACAAGTCCGAGATGCTTTACTTTTGTGGCAGTAAAAGGTTTTCCTTTTTTTGCCTTTTCTCTCTCAAACGATTTATAAAGTTTTGATATGGATTGAGGTCCTTGATCTCATATCAGAGCCGAGATAGTCAAAAGATCAATAATTTGCTTTCGACCAAGTCAATGGGTCTTTCTTAATCTACCTTGCCACTCCTGAAGGAGGAAGTAAAGAATTTCTTGTACGGTATGAACAGTCAAAAGCATTGATACCCAAACAGGATGTGCTTCCCCTTTGAGGAAGACTGCTATTAATTCGCTAAATACACTACTAACTGCTCTAAAAAATACCGTGCCAGGAGATGCTTCATTTACAAAATGCAAAATATTCTAATATTACGGCTTGGAAAGAGTGGGACAAAGTAGGTGAACTATTATTATTATTAAAATTTCACGTTTGAGCTCCCACAGACAGGTAATACAACCTAAATGAAGCATTTGCAATACCGGGAAGCCCAAAACGCTGCTAAAGGAAATCCAACAAAAAACCATTAACTGCCGACTTTAAAGCCTGCAGGCCAACACGACCAAAACCGACGCAGGCAACAAATTCCAAACTTTAGCCGACAAGGGCACGAAGCACCGACAGAACTGAATAGTTCGACATATGACAGCCTCCAAAGTGAAAGAGTGCGCTCCGCACGCAGCGCGAGTCTCTCTCCCAAAAACCTCAAGGGCAGGGAGAGAAGAATACAATACAACCAATGCCTCTCATTATTGTACACTTTATAAAACATACATAGCACAGCTACTCTTCTCCTGTGGGACAGGTTCACTAGATCGTTATCAGCACACAGCCTGCTGGCTGAACTAACAAGTCGGTCCAACAGACGTAAGTATCAGCAGCTGAAGCTCAGACCGGGGCGCAATACTCTAACACAGGCAGCAAAAAAGCATAGAAACATCTGTGGACAACCTGACTGTCACCATACACAGAATTCACCTTACGCAGGAGCCCAATCTTAGTGGAAGCACGTGACACCAACCTTCTATTATGAGGCTCAAAAGTAAGCTTCCCATCAAAGACAACACCTAGAATCTCCAATGAGCTAGACTCCTGAAGCAAAGTGTCTCCAATCTCCAGTTGGGGATGCAGCAGTAAAAGTGTCCGAGACCGACTGACAATCATCGACTTGGCCTTACTGGCATTCAGCTTCATACTTCAGGGAGAGCACCATGCACTAATGCGCGCCAAATCCTTATTCAGAGACTGAGCGACAGCATCACGCAGGCGAGGAGGAGGAGGTATAACAGCTATCAAAGTTGAATCGTCGGCATAGTTGATCATCGTGTTTTCAAATGAAGAAAACATGTCACTAGTATAGAGAACGAACAACAGCCGGCCAAGCACACTGCCCTGAGGGACACCAGACACCACCGCGACTGAAGCACTCAAGATGCCGTCAACAGACACACTCTGCGTTCGCTCAGAACCAAAATCACGAATGATTGACAGAACCCTACCACCCACACCAAATGACTCCAGCTTGTACAATAAACCACTATGGTTAACCCTGTCAAACGCAGCGCTGAAGTCCAACTGGACAAGGCGGGCCTCAGACCTACAATCCAGCGCAGACTGCAAATGGTGTGACACCGACAACAGAGCGTCACAACAACCCAAGCCAGTTCTGTATGCAAACTGACCAGCAGGCAGCAACCCCGTTGCCTCAGCGAAACGACCATGCTTACCAGCAATCAACTTCTCGAACACCTTTGACAAAATGGGCGTCAGTGTGATGGGTCGATAGTTGGAAACATAGGGCAACAACTGACCCTTGGGACTAGAAGTTATATTCCCAGTGCGCCAACAACGAGGAAAATTTCCTAACCGTATCAGGCGCCGGAAGATCACAGAAAGCTTGAGGCAAGAACGTCAGCCAACTGCTTATAAAACAGAGGAAAAATGCCCACCGGATCCACACCTCCATACGGATCTAAGCCCTCAAGCAGCACCTTGATTGTAGCAGATCTGAACGCCAAAGAGGTCAAGCGAGGTTCAGGGTGGCATCCATGAGGCAAAGCAATAAAATCTCTGCTCTGCTTCCTGTCGAAGTGAGCCGACAGAAGCTCCGCCCTTGCCAAGGGATCAGTAATAATGCCCCCACCATGACCTACAAGGGGCGGCAACGAAGTTTCAGCACTGAACACTGAACCCTTTAGCTCACTCCACCAACGATGTGGATGGTCAATACAAACCTCTCCAAAATGGACACAGTCAAGTCATTAAGCTCAGAGACAGGATCCTCACTGTGAATGATCTGGCGCCATGGCAACGTTCATACTGCCCGAGTAATAGCCACCCAATTAGCCCTGCTCTTAACGAATACCACTCTCCTGGTGTCCACCTCAGAAACAGCCAACACTACCAGACTCTGATGGCACTTATACTGATTGGTTTTGACTATAACTGGAAATCTTCCAGGCCTTATAATTTGAAAAAGACTAATTTAAATTAATTTTGAATTAAATTCTAAACTTCACCGACACACTTTGAAGTTTTAGGAGTTTTTCTAATTCGTTTTCTCCCTTGAAGCCACTTGGAACTTTAAACTAGAAAGATAAAAAAAAACCTGGATTTTTGAGTTTACGCTCTCAAAATCAGATTCGCTATTTGAAAAACTTAAAAATGGGCAATTTTTGGAAGTTTCGTCCAATAGCTGAGAAGAGAACCAGAGACTAGCTAGAAGTCTCGCTCATAATTTTTCCAGCTTGTCAGCAGTTCTGGTGATATGCGAGAGCGACTTACAGCCAGACGTTATACAAGGCGTGGCGACACTGACGTACATGCACGCTCAACTTCAGGATTTGAGAAAGGCCCATACGCTACGGATGTAACTATTTTTTGACACTGAAAAAGATGTCAAAATTCGTCCTTTGGGAGATGAGAAACTTCTCAACTGCCCCTCTTAGAGACTTAGTCTTTGCTCAGGGAAGCGCGTCGCATCCGTACGGCATCTGCTTCCGTGAGAGTTACTTAGCCTCTTTCTTTTACTAGAGGAAAACCTTCGGCCATTGTGGACCTGATGGTGTGTCTATCCTACCTGATCGTGCCTGGCAGGGAAGGATAAAGGGCATCTTTTCCGCTATTTTCTTATCCGCACTAGCACCAGACGCATTCGTCAAGGCCGTGTCAACATCTCCCAGCTCCAGCTCTCCTCTCCTCTAGTGCCCAAGGAACTTTGAAAATGTTCAAGATACTAGTTTCAGAAATCGTACTTTCACCTTGGTTCCCTTTTTGAACTTCAACTCAAACAGTGCAGCTCTTTGGACTTAGAAAAATTTTGGCATTCCACTTTGACAGTTAGAAAAATTTCGAAGTAGTCCTAGGAGACTTAGCCTTAGATACATGGAAGCACTCATACTTTGAAAAATTTCTGGGTCCCGACGTTGGGACTAGGAATATTTTGAGAAGTCCATCGAGCCTTAGCCTCTAATACAGTGAAACGACTTTAACGTTTTACAACTGTAATTTTCAGTGATAGGGACTTAGTCCCGTATTGCTTAGTGCCCGTTGATACTTTGAGTAGTTTTGAGAATTGGATTTGGCGGAAACTTGGATAGTTTTTGAAAAACTTTCTGGATAAGAGGACAAGTGTTCACTTTCGTTCATGGTCGTCTGGATTCGGCAAACATATTGGAATTTCATCCACCAGGTGGGATTAGTCTGACTTTCTGACTTAGCATATTAGCTACCAGAGAACAGGCAGGAGTCTAGCGTGAGGCTATTGAATATTTCAAATCGAAAGCTGAATTCAATCAACTTCTATTGATCATAAATATAAATTTCAATATTGGAAATTAATGTCCTTGAGTATCAACAGGGCGTTTAAAATTTTTCTACTCCGGTATTCCCTTTTGAAATCTACGCCACCTAGGGGACTCAAGTCTGATTTTCTGGTACGTGTATTAACCGACAGAAAACAGGCAGGAGTCTAGCGTGAAGTTTTTGAATATTTCAAATTGGAATCTGAATTAAAAAGAACTTAATACTGATGATTTCAGGAATACTGCAGTGGTAAAACTTTTGAATAGTTTCCTTGGGCTGCGAATTCTGCAGCTGTGGTAAGGGTTGACCAACGTTCCTTTAACCAAAAAAGTCTCCCTGTCAGACTACTTCTTACTGAAGACTAGTACAAGGGCGTAGGAACCTAAAGGGAAAGGTAGGTCTCGGACACTTCTACCGCAGCATCCCCAACTAGAGATTGGTGACATTTTGCTTCAGGAGTCTAGCTCATTGGAGATTCTAGGTGTCGTCTTTGATGGGAGCTCACTTTTGAGCCGCATATTAGAAGGTTAGTGTCACGTGCTTCCACTAAGATTGGGCTCCTGCGTAAGGTGAATTCTGTGTTTGGTGACTGTCAGGTTGTCCGCAGATGTTTTATGCTTTGTTGCTGCCTGTGTTAGAGTATTGCTCCCCGGTCTGGGCTTCAGCTGCTGATACTCACGTCTGTTGGACCGACTTGTTAGTTCAGCCAGCAGGCTGTGTGCTGATAATGATCTG
>LQNS02278166.1:6264376-6281462 GCA_001587735.2 Parhyale hawaiensis | reverse complement strand
GAGAGAGACTCGTGCTGCGTGCGGAGCGCACTCTTTCACTTTGGAGGCTGTCATATGTCGAACTAATCAGTTCTGTAGGTGCTTCGTGCCCTGGTCGGCTAAAGTTTGGAATTTGTTGCCTGCATCGGCTTTTGGTAGTGTTGGCCTGCAGGCTTTTAAGTCGGCTGTTAGTGGTTTTTCGCTGGATTTCCTTTAGCAGCGTTTTGAGCTTCCCGGTGTTGCAAATGCTTCATTTGGGTTGTATTACCTGTTCGTGGGAGCTCAAGCGTGAAGTTTTATTAATAATAATAATTAAAAAATATATATATATAATGATAATAATAATCTCTTACCCTGATCTATAAGAGTAAAGTCACTCCCTCAGACAGTGACACAATTAAGACAAAGCAGACAGCTCCCTCATGGTAACTCTCACTGCAGAGAGACTTTCAAGATACCAGCAATTGGAGTTCTGTTGTTTGCACAAAAGAACAGAAAATACATAGATGCACAAGTGCGGAATCAAACTCCTGTGGTAAGTCAATCGGAAGACCTCCACAGGCAGGGAAAATAGATAACAAATCAGGGTAAGCATTATGACCTTTAACGGTACCGGCACCCTCCGCAAGCTACGCTGCTAGTAAGTCCGTGCTATCCGACAGAGGTACTCTGCCGGAAGTGAGCCACTGCAAATAGGTTGAATGTTCCAATGAACAATTTTGCAGTGGTAAGTGAAAGGCAGAGTACCTCTGGAAGTACAACCTTCCCAAAGCCCGTAGTTCTGGGCTCTTTAGTAGCGAGATGTTCGCTCGTCGTCCGGAATGAGGCTCAGGGTGTCGGGAGCCTACCTATATAGCCGCGGACGGAGGGGGAGGGGAGAGGGGGCAGAAAAAAAATCTGAGATGAAGTAACTCTACCACATGGAAAAGGAACAGATTCAGAGTTAACAGAATTTTAATATTCTTATACTAACATGCACAAGTAAAGTGTTAGTATGATACGATACAGTACTACAGTCTATAGCTACTAAGATGCCAGACAGAGTACAGAATAACTTCTAACAGGACAGCTTTTATACTTACACCAGAGCATACCTTACGTTTTTGGTTAAGTCAAAAAAAAAAAAAGGCAAGAGTACTTACCTGTCAATTAACAAGAGTGTGACGACTAAATCAGTCCTCCCGACGTGGAGAAACCCGCGAAGACGCGAGTCGTGGTGCCATCCGACCGAGGTACTCTGCCTTTCGCTTAACACTGCAAAATTATCCATTGGAACACTCAACCTATTTGCGAGGAATGGACAGTCTAAGTACCTATCGTGTGATCCATGAATATGTGAATACATATGTATGGTATTTGTTAGAGAGACACTACTCACATGCACTACACTGTGCTTCACCCAACAGTGATGGGTCGGATGTCATTTCTTGGACATCCACGGATGCGGATCTTCAAGCATTAAGACATCCGTGGATGCGGATACAATGGCGGATGCTGTCATCTCGACATCGGCATATGCGGATGTTGAAAAAAGGTGCGGATTTTCCGTGGGTATAAATGCGGATATTTGCCTCACAAAAACACACACACACTCTCTAACGATGCAAGATTGTATAACACTTGGGAAGAAAACTTAGTTGATGCTTTGTTGACAGGGACAGTGCTTGCACCAGGATTGGCTGGTTTAAACCAAACAAAAAACCATGGTTTAAACCAACTAAAAAACTTTTTTTATTTATCCAGTTTTTATTCAATTTGTTTGCTTTTTATTCATAAACATTGCAAAATGAACAGTTTTACTTCTAGAAATTATTTAATTTTATTTACACAACTGAAAGAATGAGTTAATATGTTTCTATTTAGGAATCCGTTCGACTGTTAGGGCAGTTAGGGTCAACTATTGCTTATGTTTATTAAAAACCGATAACTTATTGAATTTTGTGTTATTTCATTTCAGACATGCATTTCTAATGCCTGCAACTCGTGAAAATTAGAAGTAGAGTTTGAGTTTCTATTAGATAGCTGGTGAGCTTACGAGAACGATGTAGCCATAAAGCCATATCATTTTCTTTAGTTCAACACTCTGTTTATAATTAGTTAGAAGCTAGCCATTTCTGTTGAGTTTTTTTGCAATTTGAAGCATTTTCAAGTTTTTTCAAAGGATTTATAGCTATTTGACTTTCTTTAGTTCATCACCGTGTTTTTAATTAGCTAGTAGCTAGCTAATTGTGTCAAGTTTTATTTGTAATTTGAAGCTTGGATGTTAAATGTAGCCATAGAAAATACTGGTAGGTACTTTGCTAAGTAATGCTAACTGATTTTTCTTAAACCTTTTTCTTAAAATCATTCTGCTACAATAGAAAATTAAAATGAAGTGACTAAGATTGATGATGATTAGCGATTAGCTAACTTCATGTTCACAAAGTAGCTTAAGTTGAAACTCATCATAGTTGCCCAAGTTGAATCACTTCACAGTGGCCTACATTAAATTAATTCAGGGCGGCCAATGATATATCACGCGATAGCTGTCAAAGCTACATCACTTCCCGATTGCCAATGCAATATCACTTCACGGCTGTCAATGCTGAATTGCTTCACTGCAGTCAATAGTACATTACCTCATGGCGGCCACTGCTTCATCATTCAGATTACTTCACGGCCGTCAATGCTATATTACTTCACTGCTGTCAATGATATATCACTTCACTGCTGCCAATGCTGGGATCACTCCCTGACAAATAGTGCTTCATCACTTCACTGCTGGCCGGGTTCCGTTACCTCATGGCTATAAGCTGCTCCAACTCACCTTTCAGCTCTGCAGTCTGTTCTGATTTTCTCGCTTAGCCCGCATAGCTACCTAATAAATTTCATCAACATTTTCATCAGCTGTTTAGGCTACTTGGCATTTCATTACAAATCGAGCACACCATGAATTTGAGAAGCTTCTGTTCTAAAAAATGAGACTAGAACTCTCACGAAATAATAATGGGAGAACATATAAAAATACGTTTGCGGCACAGTGCAGTCAGGCCCAATTGCGGAACCGAAATTTGCCTTCGTGGCCAGTGTCCAGTCAATGTATGGTGTGTTCTATGCCTGAACGAATATTTCCTTTCGATATTTACCGTGGAAAACGTTACGCTTGTTCTAGACCCAGCAGCGATGAATATAGCTCCCTCAACCGTGTGTCTTTTTACGGAACGTGAAATTATTCATTAACTGACCCGACCTGAATGTGTATAAATCCACTTGTCCAGATAATCTTTCTTCTCGAGTTCAACCGGAAATGTCACCAGTTATCTCAAAGCCACTGCACAAAATACTGAATCGGTGTAAACTAGCTAACGTGATCCCTATGCATAAGGAGGATGAGAAAAACCCAAGCAAATATCGACCCATCAGTCTTGCATTGGTTGCTAGTCTTGAGAGTAAATTCAATCATGTAGTGATCTCCAAGCCGGTCTAAGATGGTAAGGTAAACAATTTCACAATCAGGTGAGGAGAATACCAGATCTGGAATACTATCGTACCTCGTGGGTTCATTAACGTGCTGGGTCAGTTGGTTTCGCCTGAGAAATTCGAGCAGTTTACTGCCAGGGTTTGTGCTGCACAAGTTACTCCAATCATTTCGGGGGAGATTGAAGTCTTCCATTAGAAGCATTTTATTCTGAGTACTCAATGAGTTTTATATTTTGGTGTCAAGTGCTGTATCCGTTTCGACGGTACTGCGAGGGCTCCGTTAAGTGAGCATACTATTCAACGGCTGTCATATACCGAGACGAGTATGTATAGTGATAAATTCATAGCCCTTAGTTGCTGCAATACCTTTACAGAGGGGATTGAGGTGGTCTTTGATATATATGATTGACCCCCTCCTCCGCCACTATCTGTCTGTCTATATTGAACCATTTAGACCTTTCTGGTTTCAGAGGTTGATCCACTTTTCGTTGAGAGCGATAAAATCATAGGCAAGAGTGGCTGCAATAGCTTACACTTCGACTATCGTGTTTGTCATACTATGAACGCTGTCAAATAAGAATTTGACGCTAGTATTTGCATTGTTCCTCCTAGTCAATGGTACGCATGGACGTGAAGACCCCATTTTCCGATTGCTGGAAAATGGGGTGGGAGATCAAGAGCATTGTCACGAGCGGTAAGAACGCCTGTCTTAAGTTGGGCAAGGGCAGAGTTTTGTATTTTGGCCAGACATTTTCAGGATGGTTTACATCCGCAGCTATTTGGCGGACAATAGGTCGTTTCCCGCCGTGTTAGCCTTGCTTCTAGTTATTATGGTTTGTGGCGGCTGGCAATAGTTTGTCTTAAGAGGTATGTTAGAAACACCTCGACTTCCGGGTACTGCGTTGGCATGCTTGAGGTTCCTGGGATTTGGCCACGTTGTGTGGCTACAAGGATCAGAGACTAATTTTACCTGAGAAACGCTTGACACGTTTGTACAATTATGGATGAATCCAAGTTTTATTTGTAATTTGAAGTGTTTTCAAATTTTCAAAGCATTTTACAGTGCAATAATGATAAATCATAGCTTCTCTGCAGTTTCGATATTAAATGTAGCCATAGCTATTGCAGGTACACTGAAGTACTCTACTGACTACTTTTTTTCAACCCCTTTTCCTCAAGTCATTCTTCTACAATAGGAAGTTGAAATGAAGCAACTTAAGATTGTTTATGACAAGCTAACTACATGTTTACCAAGCAGAAAACCCTTTGAATGTTGGATGAAATTCCTAAAACTATAAAAAACTAGATATTAAAAAAATAAGAAATAAATTTTTTTTATTTCAACAAAAAAACCATAGCTTTTAGTTTAAACAAAAAAAAACATGGTTTTGCCAACCCTGGCTTGGACATATTTCAATCCAAAGGAGAATTTGCAGTTTCTAGTGATAAACCTGCACATTCACGCCTCGCTTGCTGCGGATGTGGATCTGTAGAGGATTTTACAGTTCTGACATCAGTGAATGAAATTGTGGATGTTACCATCGTAGCGGATGTGAATGTCAAAAAACGTGCGGATGTTCCACAGATGCGGATATTCGCCCCATCACTATCACACAACTCTCGAAAGCAAAACAGACCAGTAATTATCAGTAGCTACAGGTTACATAAAAATACAACCATGGACGTTCTGAGTGTATCAGTGTGAAGAAATATTTTGCAGATCGAATGAGGAAATATTTGCATGATGGGGTAGGTAGGCTATATAAAAGGTAAGACCATAGAAAATATATTTTTTAAAAATTATATATATTGTTAGTGTAAGGCTAGATTCATCAAAATGTGCTCACATATGCTACAACTTATTAATCAACTAGCTGTAGCTACTTTAACTACAGTATGTTGCCTTTGATTATGGAAATACAATTTTTTTACTTTCTTTGTCAAGATAAGTGTCTAACTTTGACATATCAATATCAACTAAATGTATGGCTATATTGCTAACATAAACAGCAATTGTAAAATAAATATTTAGCCATTTGCTAAGTTTATCATACAATTTGCTTATTTACGAGTTTTTAACTGTTACGTCAGATTATGCAACAACTTGATAAAAACGTCATAAAGAGAAAATAAATACAAGTGAAAAGGAATATTTTCATTAAACGTCCAAAAATAAGAAATTATAACCAAAACAATTCAATAAACACTGAAATAAGTGTTCAGTAGTGGTAGACATAGGTTAATTTTAAACGGGGTAACTTCCATTTTTCATGATTTTTATAAGGCGATTATCAACAGACTTTGTTAGGTTTGATATTTCAGATGGTGGAATAGAATCTGCAGCTGTTTTTACTACATTCCATAAGCTTACTTTGCTCAATAACTGCCGGCCGCCTTCATAGACCTTCATTTTGATCGTTGCCTAGGGGTTCTCAATGGGATTTAAATTGGGGTTATTCGCTGGTCAGGTCATAACCCTTTTTGATTTAAATCCTTTATCTGCGAACCAATTAGCAATGTACCATGCTCGGTGTGAGGAGGCGTTATCGTGCTAAAATACCATTGAGATTTGCGTGTGATAGTCTGCTCATCAAGCCATGGAATCAAGTTGGCTTCAAGAAACTAGAAGTACCTTTCTGCATTCAGTATAACTGCTTCTGCCACTTCAAATGGACCAATAAGGGTGTCACCTACTATCCGGGCCCAAAACATTACACTTCTACCACCTTGTTGACGCTTAAGCAGTGTCTGTTGAGGTCGGTTATCGAGGACCCATCCATCTGGACAATCAAGAGTGGCTCTGCATTCGTCAGTAAATATGATATTGGAGAAATCAGTTTTCATGTTCTCTTCAGCCCATTTGACCATATTTTCATCATGAGATTTTGTTAGAAGTGGTCGTTTAATTGCCTTTTTCACTTGCCCTAGCTTTTGCAGAACCTCACATCTTGTCTCTCTGCTTAGTAGTGGGGCTCCAGAGTCTTCAAATATAGCCCAACTGGTAGAAAGTTGTTTTCTAGCTATAGAAGGCTTCAAATGGCGCATATTCCGAGCAGTTAATTTCCTCGTCGAGGTTCTATCCGGAGTTTTCCGGTCGACCTTACCTTCAATTGCATAATCCTTAATGGTTCGGTGATCATGCTGTATTTTCTTGGAAACTTCATGTGTTGTCTTACCAGAAGCCAATAACGAGGTCACTCTGATCTTTTCGTCACTGGTTAGACCGCTTTTCTTGCCCATGGTGATAGAGAGTGATGTTGCATAATCTGGCGTAACAGCAGAGCCCCGTGCGGTAAGCAAATGTTGCCAAAACATGGGAAATGGTTTCGTTTTATTTTTCTCTAATTGTTTTTATGGTTACAACATACCTGTGCACTAACTTACCATAAACATTTTAAATGTTTGACACTTATCTTGAAAAGTAAAAAAAATTGCATTGGCATAATTATGCTTTGATCATAATCAAAGGAAACATCTGTATTAGCTAATCAACCTCTGACACTGAATATATATATATATATATTGTGGATGTATAGTGTTATTCAAGATTTATAGAATCAAGTGATAATGCATTAGAAATGAAAAATCGTTGGAATGTTGCAATGACACGTTTGCAGTGGTGAGTAAAGGCAGAGTACCTCTGTCAGATAGTAGGTACCTGCGATCTCACACCCTCGACTTCGCCGGCTCGTCTCCACTCAGGAGGACAATTGTTAGTCGTAACACTCTCTTTAAAGACAGTAAGTACTCTACCTTCGCTCACTTGCATGTTCCCCTTATAGCTACTGCATGTTTTAATCAGTCATTTCATGTGCAAAACTGGATGTTCAAATTAGTTGCCTAAGTAACTGTTCGCTCTCGTCCTGGCTTTACGCCGGGAGGACCTCCAGGTTTTCCCCAGGTTTTTTTTTTGTGTGCCTCCATGACTGTGTAATTCATATACCCCAGTACCCTCCGCCTAAACTTCAAATGTGTAGCGACGAACGCTCCATCCAAGAAGCCATGAAACTTCGGTTTCTGGGAGTTCATCCACCTCCAGAGGTACTCTGCCTTCACTCACCACTGCAAAAGTGTCATTGCAACATTCCAACCATTTGCAGTGGCTTGCTCCGGCAGAGTACCTCTGTCGGATAGCACGACTTACCCAAGGCGGAGTGATAGCACAAAATATGGAGAAAAATATGTGCTCTCATGGAGCAGGGAGGGGTTTCATGGTATCCTGAGGCTGAGGGTGAAGAAAACTACATTATTCTAGAACCAAAAATATTTTTTACCCAAGGTTATTGCTTACTGGTAAAAAATTGTCCTCCTTTGAGCGCATGGTTATAACTTTACCCCTGCTCGACCCTCATCACTGAACTAGTCGTTCAAGAGCACCGTAGGACAATTGTTACCTGAAGAACCTCTTAAAGCCCGGGGCTTTCCCGTACAGGTAGCCTTTGTCAACCAGTCCTCTAGTCATGTTCCCCTGAACTACTGTTTTTTTTTATCCAAGTTAACTTTGGTGGCTAGCCTGGCAAATACTTTTGCCAAGGACTGCCCAGCACAGGCATCTGAGAGCACACTTCTTCAATGTAGATATATCTGAGACATTCTGCATTTTTCTACGGCCCTTCGTCCTCACTGTTAAGCGTCCTTCCTTACTTCAAAACGTTCTACAACTTAGGAAAATTCTAAGTGTCTTACACAGGTAAATGGGCGGCTGCATTTTTTTTTAATACGCCTTTCAAAGAGTCTTGTGTTGGTATAAGTTAGGGCTAGAGTTTCTTTTTAAGGCAAACTTAAGCTTGTCTTGTCAAAGTACAAGACAGATCCCGTTTTTTTTCTTTTTTACTTGAGCAAATCTGAACTTGTCTTGTCAAAGTACAAGACAGTTCCCTCTTTCTTTTCCCCCTTTGATCCGGGACTCTCTAAACTTGCCGGCTTCTACCGAGGTCGGCGCCATCTTAGGTTCGGTATACATGACCAATCTGAGCCTTCACTTAGCCAACACTGCCCTTTTTCATGACAAGGCTTTAGAACGCGGTCTAAAGAAGTTATATATATCGTTTTTATAGTCCACTGTATTTACACAGTTAATTTACTGGCTTGATCACCGTTGTTATATGGACGTTTTTGGCAACCTCTCAGAGCCTCACAAATACCCAAATTGGAGCAAAAATTGTCGATATAGCGCTGTAGTGACCACGGTTTTGTAATGGCTGTGCAGAATTTATAATCAGCGCATTGCTTTATTAACCGGACGGAGCAGTTTTTCTGGCAAATTTTCAGCAATATTGCACTGTATTGAACACGGTTTGTATTGTGTGTGCAGGATTTATAATCATTGCATTGAGCATTAACCGGACGCAGCCTTCTGGCAATATTGCCCAATGCACTGTATAGAACATAATTATAATGTGGGTACATCAACGGCGTTGCCGACTATTCATTCACCCCACTCTGGCTACCAGACTGTATTTCCGGTAGACCTGCACCCCTACCTCTACAATCTCTCTAAGAGCGGACTTATTACCGTCTTTATAGGATGCTAATGAAGACGTTGATGCTGCTTTAGTGCCGCACGATGTGGGCTAACAGATTATGCGGGCTGAAGTTGCCCCGCCGGGGAACCGAAGGGAGACGGCTATGTCGGATCTCCGAGGATCCCAAAGGAGGCGCGTATCAAGGGTCTCTCCCCCCCCCCTCCGGGGAGAGGTGCTGCGACATCACTAGGGGCGCCCGGAGGCATATCTAATGATGCACCAGGAATGACAATGTACTTCCGATCCCCAGCCTTAGATTAATTTACCGAAAACTGAATTACTGTCATCAGGTGTCACTTCGTAAAACATACTTCATCATATCTTGATTTGATTTATAAACATTTCTCTATCACCAGGAATAGATAATGTAAAGCCATTCCTTCGCCCCTGTCAGATTCCTCTGCTGAAGTACGAATCGCCACCTCCGACATAAGTAAACCAGGGCTCAGGAACTTGAATAATTGCTTAACTCAGGTGTAAAGAAATATAGCCTGCTTTTATACATAAAGCCAGTTATTAATTACCGCGTTCACAATTATATATGGATATATAGAGTGCACTTTAACTCTGCTTCTCGTCATCTAGTGAAAACCAGCTCTCATCTCGAACTTCCTCGACCTGCCTTAGCCCCTTTACATCACTTGGACTACGTCCAGAATCGAGAAAACCGGCATCACGGGAGCTTAAATTTCACTGCTTCTCTCCTCCATTAATCAATTCACTTCTCAAAACAACACTGTACACCCGATCTTCGGGTCAGCCGCATCAATCACTGTTCACTGAGCACCAAGCTAGAGGAGAAGAGCTAACGTGTTACCACCGGCGTGAGTCGCACACAACTGAAGCTAAGGCGGAGGAAACTGGGTATATGAATTACACAGTCGGGGAGGTACACCAAGAAAAAAAACCGGGCCTGGGGAAAACCTGGAGGTCCTCCCGGCCGTAAAGCCAGGACGAGAGCAAGAGCAAACAGTTAATTAGGCAACTAATTAAAACGTCAAGTTTTGTACAAGCAATGACGGATTAAAACATGCAGCAGCTATAAGAGGAACATGCAAGTAAGTGAAGGTAGAGTACTTACTGTCATTAGAGAGAGTGTGCCTACTGACAACTGTCATCCTGAGCGAAGACGATCCGGCGAAGCCGAGGATGTGAGATTGCGGGTGCTATCCAGCAGAAGTACTCTGCTAGTTTGAGCTTCCCTACCCACAGAGTACACAGTGATCCAAAGAGAAAAAGAAAGAAGGGACATGAAGAACGTCAAGAGAAAAGTGGAACCTAAGCACATGCCAGCACACAGCAAGTCTGGAAAGAAGAGGAAGAACAGAACAAAGCATCATCAGTTAGAGTATGAAAATGGAAAGCAAAGTGGGAACGAAAAACAGGTAAGGTATAAGCTAATGGTGACCTATACAATCCCATTGGGGCGCTGCTCCCTATACATAGGATGGGCAAACCTAACGCTATGGCCCATCCTATGAGATACCTAGCACTATCATGAGACTACAACTGACAAGCTCTGACGTGAAGTTTCACATAATATTCCTCACAAATCGCTACAAAAATAGAGAGGGAACTGATTTGATATATCCAATTTAAATTAATAAATGGATTTTATTTACGGGTTTGTCAAAACGTGTTTCACTAGCCTGACCATTTTAACAAGACATTTCGGTCGTGATCAAATTCCTCTACAGTGGAGCCGATTCAGTGGGTATTTCTGAGATTTCTCTTTATACAGGTAGTGGGATGGGCTAAGAAATGGGCCTAATAAAATCTCAGAAATACCCTTAGAATTAACAAATCTATAGACAAATTTGACCACGACTGAATTGCTATGATAAAATTGTGAGACTATAGTTGCTTCCTATTGTGGCCTGCAGTTGATACATGGAGTTGTAGATGATTACAATTTTTTGCAGTTGAACATTCATTGAAGACGTACTATCCTTTGAAAATTTATATATTTGTTCCATATTTCCACTTTGTTTTCTGATTTGCAGTGCAAAAATATACTGTAAAACATTGCACTTTGTAGACTCCAGAGAAGTCTTTCACAGCGCTTTCAAGTCGTGCAGAGCTATACAGTATTTCTGCAATAGAAGACATCTTCATTGAGCTGGTTAATGTTGTGATGAGTGAAGAACGTTTAATGAAATGAGAAAACAAATATAGTAAATAGAGACAATATGGGCAAAGCAGCTTTGGTCACCTAATTAGGTCATAGCTGGGCAGTAAGCAAAGGAAGCGAAGTATGAGATGCACATGGGATTACCTTTTTGTAGTTATACATACAATGGGTGCCCCAAACTACTGGACCACTGAGCAAAAAAAAGTGGGCATGGGTGCCAAATGAAGGAAAGCTTAGGAGAATGAGCCATCGAGGCTTCATTGATGATTATATCTATTTTGCTGTTGAGTCAAGTAGCTAATAGTAAATGAGAACAACAAAGGTGCATTATATAAAAAAGCAAGAAACTTACGAATGGGCAGCCGGTTTTTCTATTGCAGATGGCAGAGACATTGGCTGAGTATTGAGAATGGGCGGGCGCACGAGAGGAGGGGCTGGCACCCGTACACCTGGAAAGAAAATTACAAAGATCACTGCACTTTACTTTAAGCAGTGATCTCCACTACATAATCATACATATATAGGTGTTGATTGGTGACTTGCTATGTTTTTCCTTTGTCTAGACCTTCTCTCTGTCATTATTAATAAAATTTCACCCACGGGCCACCATGGACAGGTAGCACAAGCTGCACAACCCAAATGAAGCACATTGCAACACCGGGAAGCCGAGAACGCTGCTTAAGGAAACCCAACAAAAAGCCATTAACAGCTGTTTTAAAGGGGTCTTTTCACGGAAAATGGTCAAAATTTTCAATTTTATGTTTTATGCTCAAAAAGTGTCCTCAGGTATTGGGCTATAACGTCCCAAATTTTTAGGGGGCTAGCAGCACTAGAACCCTCTGAAAGGGGGGGGGCAAAGGGGGTCCAGAGGAGGTCAAAAATTGACTTTTTCTTTTTTTGCTGCAAAATGATCTGTATACCAAGGGCTATTGTGTCCCAAATTTTTAGGGGGGCTAGCAGCACTAGAACCCCCAAAAAGAGGGTCCGGAAGGGGTCCAAAATTGACTTTTTCATTATTTATTCATCTAATAAATAGCTATTTCATATTTTTATTAGTGAACAACGAATGTAAGGTATTTTTAGGTGTAAATGTACTATGGATAAAACATTTCAAGTGCATTTCCACTGCAAACAGCGCATTTTTACAAAATTCATCCACAAAAACATAAAATTCAATGCCCTGAAAAATTTGAATTTTCAGAATAAAAAAAAAAAAAAAAAAAGATTCCCTACAAAACTAAGGAGGGATATTTTCAATTTCCTTTTAGTGTCTTTTTTTATTATATGAAATATCAAGAAACTTTACATATTTTATGAATTCTTCAGTAACCCATCTATAGCCTCATGTCAATACAAAATGAGAAGGAAATTGAAAAAATCCCTCTTTAGTTTTATAGGGAATCGTTCAAGGATTCCAAAACTGTCTTTGTTTTTACTGCAGCATAAAAACTCATCGACTTGCGTTCTTTTTAAAATTTATAAAAAAAATGAAAATCTCATTTTCTGAAAAAACTAAGGCCTAAACTGAAAAAGTTATATAAACAGTTTTTATTTTTTAATTCTACATTTCATGTGCGAATTTCAGAAAAATCGGTTCAAAAATAAAAAAAAAATTGGGAAAGACGTGAAAAGACCCCCTTAAATGACTGCAGGCCAACACGACCAAAAGCCAATGCCAGCAAAGAATTCCAAACCCCAACAGACCAGGGTACAAAACACCAACCGAACGGATTAGTTCGACATCTAACATGCTCTAAAGTGAAAGTGTGCGCACTGACCGCAGAAAGTGTTTCTCTCCTACACACTGAAGTGCAGGAGCAGGCGAATACAACCAATGCCTCTCGTAGTTGTAAACCTTATAAAAGATTCAGAGTTCGGCAACCCTTCTACTGCGGGAGAGGTTCACCAAATCATTACCCACGCACAGCCTACTGGCTGAACTAACAAGTCGGTCCAACATATACAAGTAACTGTCAGCAGCTAGAGCCCAGACCAGTAAGCAATACTCCAACACTGGTAGCAAAAGAGAATAAAAGCATCTATGGACAACTTCACTGTCACCAAACACAGAATTAACCTTATGCAAAAACCCAATCTTACTGGAAGCACATGACACCAATTGCCTAATATGTGGGTCAAAGGTAAGCTTTTCATCAAAAACAACACCAAGACGGAATAACCCTTTCTAATTCTAGGAAGCTCACACTTCTATTCCCGGAACTTTCCTAACTATGGTAATCTTCCCACTGGGAAGACCGAGGAAGTTACTCTTCGACCTGGGAACCCTAGCGCCTGATGTCCTTTTATACGTTAGTTATGGAGAAGGACCATTCCCTGATGTAGATGATGACATTCGCTTGCAGCTCCATTGCTTTCTACCGTTGTAAGAACAACTTGGACAGGACCCTCAGGACTCACCCTAATTACTCTATGGTTAATCAAGATATTCCTCCACGGCACAAGGTCAAGATGATCCTCTGAGTGGGTGTGGTAGGACGCCTTTTTTTTTACCCGAGTTTATCTGGGCTCTGGCATTGAATCAAAGAGGAATAACCTGGACAACTCGTAGAAAAGACTTTCTCTAGTTCTTTCTAAACAGTGGCCCCACCACTCCAGGTTTTATCTGCATCTAGTCTCCTGGTGACAGCCCCAGTATCTAAGCCTGTTACACTTCCATTTTAATACAGCAGATTTAAGCTGTTATCCGGCTCGAGCCTTGACTGGGTAGACGTCCCTATGAGACTACGGATTTAAGATAATAGTCGCAGCAACGCAGGAGGAGCTGAGACAATCTGCTCTTGGAGGTCTTTTTCCCGAGCTAGAGGGAAGTCCTCGTCTATAGTAAATGGCTCGAACCGAGACCCAAAGAGTGCAACGCCTTCAACTGTGGCCTTTGACTAAGACATCTTCCTATCCTAGGAGGAAGGACCACTAACATGAATCTGCAAAACCTGGGACGTAGTCTAGCCTGGCCCTTCCTGAAGAGGTCAAATGCTCGGGGCTGTGTGACTGAGAATAAGCAGGCCCAACCAGAGAAGGCACAGGCTTACTGCTCCCTTATATCTGGGGACTTACCCTCTTGCTCGACCTAGTATATCTTACCCTAGGAAAAAGGGGAACTCTGTGAAAAACTAGGGTTTCCCTATGGTAGAAAACGCCACAGGGAACCAACCGGCTTTTTTTAAGCAGTCTCCTGAAGGTGGAACTATACTACTATGTATAGGACACCTACTAGTAGTTCCAAAGCAGGATCGTAAGTTGATACTAGCTGACAACGTCTGTTCTTGTGGGGGATATAGCTCCGCCCAGTCGACTAGGCTTGCACAACTATTTCCTATGAACATAGGTCAACTCTTAGTTTTATAGCTCCCTGCATTTTCCTCGAGGAAGAAAGCTTCGCCTGCGAAGAGGGTTCTCTCCCGGTGAGCAGACTAGAGAGAGGGCTGACCAAATTCTGAACTCCTGGAAACTCTAAAATTTCCTCCTATATTTCCTGCAGAGCTAAGGGCAAATGACCAAACTCATTGCTAGGTCCAGCTGGGCTAGCTACTAACCTACCATTGCAGGTCCTGGAACTTAAGATGGCTCTCAGTTCATAAAGCTTCCGACTAGGCTTTGGGAACAAGACGTACTGGGCACTCTGTTAGCGCCCTTAGAAGGATCTTAAGACCTTGGATGGACAGAATTACAGAAACCGTAGGGTTATGATTTGAGTTCTCAAGGCCTATCGCAACGTTCTGCCTATCCTCCCCTGTTTTCTAGAAGGAAAACTACTGGTAGCTGTACCTCCCCAGCCGGAACTGTTGTAACTGATGTAGATTAGTAACAGCCTTCCGGGTCATAGTTGAGATTTCCGGGACTAGGCCTAGTGAGGTTGTCAGTAGCCCTTCCAGCTACTGTCGAAATCTCTCCTCCGTCGAATAACCACTACCTGTTCCTCTGGTTATTCTTAACCGCTTTCTGAGCCAGTGGCCAGCGTCCCTTTAGGGCAGAAAACGGTACTACTGGACCCGGCTCAATCAGCAGGTCCACTTACTTCAGGAGAGATCAGCTGGTCTTGATCATTCCTTAAGAGCGATAGCCAAGCACAAACCTTCCACAGGAGGCCCGCTGTCAAGTTTTCCCCCACTATATAATCGCCGTCAGGATAGTTTGTCCTATCGTTTCTTGCTCTCTGTGAATAAGGGTCCCTTTACCGCAGGATTCATTGAGGATAAGGTAAGGTAAGGTAGAGGGATAGGTTTCGGTTTGATGGGTTTATTATGCACAGATAAACCTTACAATAATGAAAACTTTCTGAGTACAATATACGTACAGTAATATATCTGCCTAACTCATAGAAGAGTTCTGGACAGGACCCTTGCCAAGATAGAAGAGTTGTAGAACTTTTTTGGGTAACCAGTAGGAATTAGACTAATACAACTGCGTAACATAATCCGTATACCGCTTTCTTAAAGGCGTCATTAGACATAGGGTCTAATAGGTGTGTTGGAATTTGATTAACAAGTGACACGGTAGGAAATTAGTTGAACGTTTCTCTACATCAACGCGAACACGCTACGTCAGCCTTAGTCAAGGCGTGATCGTGTTTCCAAAACTGAACTGACAAGGGTCTGAAACCATTCTCCCTGCCAGGGATTTGGTTTCTGATCACTTCCGAGGAGGGAGAACTACTGGCTCTTTTTATGCTCATTCTATCCCACCTGTCTGTTGTCTCAACTCACCTCGACAAGGAACAGACATTAAGGCTAGGGACCTTAGTTCCCTGCCCTAGACGTTGTTGAATCGTCCGGAGAGGTATTGACTTCTCCGGGGATACCCTGCGCTAGTCAGTAAGTATCCAAAGACCCTGACTACCGCTTATCTCCCATAAGCGCCAATCCTTCTAACCTTAAACTGCAAAGGAGTTACAATGTACATCCATAGTTAATCTTGACTGGAAGAAGCCTCTTTCCTGGAGGATCCGCTGGAGTTTTCGTATCCAGGACTAAGCGCCTCTGGGCCACACCACTCCAGTACCGTTTCTTTTTTTGTGAACAACACCTGTTGGAGAAAGGGGACTCCTGTTAGGGAGACCTTCTCTGGCTTTGCTGCTCGAGAAGGAACGTCAACCTAGATGCCAGTCTCCTGAATTGGGGTCACGTCCACCTCTGACTGGATTGCAACTGTTTTCTCAACGGGATAGGTCTTGTTCCACTCTGGAGTTTTGTTTTAGAAACTAAAACAGAAAGCAGATCAAGAGCCTACAACCTTCTGTGGTTGCGGCTTGGAATTCTTACTAAAAGATAAGCCGTGAGCATCTGCTGAGAGCCGAACTCAAGATTCTTATGAGGATTCCCATTTGACTAAGAAAAGCCTCGGTTTTTACTAAGGCTTCTGGGGCCATTTAAGTAATGTCCAAGTTTAAGACATGCTGGATCTAATTGCCGGACAAAGTCGAGGGCTCTGGCTTTTACTGTCTTGAGCGTACAATCTATTCTAAATCTCTGGGAGATAAACTCTCAAGCCTAATCCCCAGCTTCTGGAAGGCAGATTAATCTGGGGTATTATTTATTCAATGGGGACCAGACCTCACAAAACTCTGGAATCCAAACTGTGGAAAACATCGTCTCGCTAACTAACGTAGCAGGAACAAGGATTAGCCTAAGGAAGAAAGGATAGCTCCTTCTTGTTTACAACCGAGAGTTTCGTTCTCGAGTTGAAGGTCAACCGCTCACACGCACTCGTGTTGTGATTCTGAAATTTCGGTGAATACTGGTTCTAACACTGGAATGGGCCAGAGCAACCATTATCCGCCTAGCCCTCCTGTCTGAAGTCTGGGCTGCGGCAGGGCCTTGGGAGACCTGAGCTAAAGTTTCTAAGCAGAAACCTTTCTAAGGAACGAGTACTTGGGCCTCAAAATAAGTAGTAGTAGTAGTAAAGGTTTTACTAGCGCTTCAGTGGCACAGTGCCTATATCGCGCCGAATTATTCCCGTGGTTATCCACAGGCTC
>LQNS02278166.1:6150791-6161427 GCA_001587735.2 Parhyale hawaiensis | reverse complement strand
TCAGGCAATACTTGAACGTGCAAAGGCAGTATAGTCTTCCAGAAAGGTTTCTGCAGCAAAAGTAGTCCCAAGAGGTTCAATTTGCTGCCACCTGGCAGGTGCTTGTGGTGGCCATGGATCCACGGGTGGTCGACTACCTAGTTCCTGAAGAGGAACTTTCCATTACAAATCATGCTGCTGTTCTGGGTGATTTTGGATATGCTTTTGATAGATTTGAACTCCGTGTATTCTTGAAAAACTTTCTTGGTCGATGCAGGTAGAAGAGTGCCTCAATTCAAAGATAACTTACCTGGTGAAAAGTGTGCCAAAAGTTTTATTAAGTCACATGAAGACATTCTTAGTAAGCATATAAGCTAAAAATCACTAGAAAAAGAGCTGCAATCAGTGTAGAGCAGGTTGATAGGCTTTAACAATTTAGAACAGTCGGGCGTTGCCGAATGTCAAAAAACTGCCAAAACCTAACCTTGTTAAGAACAATTTTTTTTTCTATTCATGCTTTTTTGAAAACCGAAGTGCTCGTGTGATCGGTCTGCATACTGCTGTCGGTTAATGACCTTCCCTAGCAATGGGGTGGGGATGGGGGTCGCCATAGCTCTAGACATCTGTGATCGACTGTAGCAGTATACTCCTCTGGGGCCTGTTGGTCTATATCTGCAGCACAAACCAGTGCATGCGGGTTTCCCAGTTGCGGGTACGGTCAAGTTGACTTTACCTTTTTTACCTTTATATCAAATAGGTAGGTAGACAGATACAAAAGTAAGTGATATTTTATGGGTTTAGTTGAAATTCTGTATAATTTTTGTGCTTTGTGTTCACTTGCCCCAAAGCTAGAGGAAAGTGAGCACACCTATTTCATGATTTATTACTCCATAGGCTTTTAAGAGACAAAGCTGTCAGTGCTATTATAGACACTACTAGTACTGATGTATTAAATGATACATTAAAACAGTATGAAGTCAGCTTAGTTTATTAATGCCCTAATGAAAACCCTGAAAATATGTGCTCACTTACCCCAGATTATGATAATAGTAGTACTAGCTCAGTCTAAGCCGGGATTAATGGCACGTGCCGATATTTTACCGCAGTCAATACAAGAAGCGGGAGATATGGACCTCCACGCTTCAAGTTGCAGGCTATGTCGACAATCATCGGACACGTCTGACCCGGTTCTGCCTGTATCACTACTGCCAGCCAACAGCCTTAAACCGATTGAAAAACTTCTTCTTCCCCGACCCTTGCTCGTATCAAAATTGTGGCAAGCATTGGTGTAACTTGATGCTCATCGGTTAAGTTAAGATTAGTCGCCTGTTCCGTAAGCATCCTTATCATGGATCCACTTTATGCCGCCCTCAAGGGTCGTGCCGGATCAGTATAGTCCAAAAAGACACAGGACAGGCGATTTGAATCTTTACGCATTTACCGGCACTGGCGGCTTCCCTCGGGGACAAGGAAAAAAGGGAACCATTCAGCTGTTTCCTATACTGTACAACCGTTAAATCCGGTTCAATCTTCGGGCCCGGCCTCCGAGTATCCACCTTCGGTTTATGCCGTAAAAAAACCGAGAGTGTCTATCAATATCCGACCTACACAAAAACGGTGGATAAGGATCACCGGCTTCAAGTTGTTATTCGACTATGTCGAAAATCTCATTATGCACGGCTACTAGTATGTCATAAGTCTGTCTACGCCCTTAATCAAGAACGTGCGGGCATTAGCGTGGTCAACAACGCGAAACAACGCATTTTCGCGTTTTCCAGGTTATGCCGGATTTTAGCCCTCGGTCCCGGCCGTACGCACTTCTCTTATCGGTATCTGCCGGTCTCCTAAAGCTCGAGCGTGCATATTTCGCCGGCCATCAAGACGCCGGAGATATGGACCTTCACGCCTGGGCTATTGCCTCACGTCAATGTCGACATTAGCCACTAATCATGCCTCTCTTTTTTGGTCGCTGTCGGCGATACCGCTAGTGCCGGTGTGGACGCCGTCCAACCAATGAACAATAGGTATGGATCTCTAGGACACCTGAAATGGCTTATTGGATATGCACGCCAGGTCATTAGGCACGTCGGGAAGTATTTCTGATATCAGTATAAGCAGGTAATAACGCTCGTAATAATAAGGGCGCAGCCCGTTCAGAAACGGGTGGGATAGACCTCCATGTTTCGATCTACCGTGCATAGATTAAGTTACCACACCGCCTTGGACACGCAACTTGAATAGCTCCCAACGGTCTATACCGATTTAACGGTTCGTACCGATCTGGAGCAGTCAAGCACAAAAAGTGGGATATAGGCCTCCACCAATCCTGTTACTGTCTTGCTCTTTTCCGTATCTCAGTGGTCACAGTAACCAGGGACATCCCTTGATACCGTGACACTTGCGAAACAGACGCAGTTCAATCAAGGGAAGTTCTGGACCTCTCTGCTTCCTTTTGCTGCTTAGTTAAGTCGGTATATGTCCTTGGCCACGTCTAAGCGAATATTGGTGCATTCAAAACCACGAACCAAGAACTACGGAGCTCCAAGCTTCGTATCGTTGCCCCATCGGCTACGTCCATTTCGTGCGGTCTGCATGTAGCTAAATCCTTCATTGGAGTATGCTGACATAACAGATCGAGTCGTTACAGGCTCAGTCAATTCAAGAAGTGGAAGTTAATACCACAAACAGGAGATATGGACATCCACGCTTCCAGTTGCTGACAGTCTGTAACTATTGGAACACGTCCGAGCCGGTTCTGGTGCAGTTCAATCATGAAGCAGGAGATTTGGACCTCCACGCTCCATGTTGCTGCTCCACGGCTATGTCGGTCCCGTCAGTATGCATATCAAAAGATCGTGCCAGGATTGGCGCAGTCAATCTATGAAAGACGAGATATAGACCTCCAAGCTGCTGCTTATCGGCTATGCCGGTATTCTTCGGATACGGCTAGCCTAAATAGGTGCAGACAATCATGAAACAGGAGATATGGACCTCCATGCCTCATGATGCTGCTCCACGGCAATGCTGGTCTTAGTCACGTCAGCACATATAATAGCATTTATCAGTCTGTGCCGATTATAAAAATCGTGCCAGTAAAGAATCAATCAATACAAGCAACAGGAGATATGGACCTCCACGCTGCACGTTGCTAATAATAGGTAATGCCGGAATAAGTTCAGTCTACGCCGGTATTAACCAAACGTGCTGGTTTTAACCGTAGTCAATACAAGACACAGGAGATATGAGCCTCCACGCTTGCAGTTGCTGCTCATCGGCTATGCTGTTATTCTCGGGACACGCCTAGCCAGAATCAGTGCGGACACACCACAAAACAGGACATATGGACCTCCACGCATCGTGCTCTAGGTCACTGGTATCTGCTAATATAGCAGCGGTGATGTACCTATACACCTTGTCGCCACGGTAGCAGCATGCTTCTGTTCTCAACTCTAACAGCTTGTATCGCTTGCAGCTAGGTGCAATGCCCAGCCAGGCACGCGAACTATTTGCAGATCTTGGTGTGCTGACTCGGCAGTTATGTGTGCATGCACGGCGCCGTGGCAGAACTGCCTTTCTCAGAGATGAAGGGGGTAGGGGGTTTCGAGTCATTTGTTCCTTCCATCAAATATATAAGGCATTAAAAGTTGAGATCAGCCCTGTTATTAGTCTTTTATTTAATAAAACCATAGAAGAAGGAAATTTCCCTGAGTGCCTAAAACTGGCCAGGGTTGTTCCGGTATTCAAGAGCAGAAACAAACAGTGTGAACAACTATCGACCCATATCCACCTTACCTGTCTTATCGAAAATATTTGAAAAACTCATGTGCATCAGCCTTAACTCATTCTTAAGTAAACATAATATTCTTTGTCCGCACCAGTTTGGTTTTCGCTCTCGCCGTAATACTTCCGATGCAATTTTAGAGTTTCTACACCATGTTTATGATAAGTCTAGACCGTAAATGTTCACTAATATCAGTGTTTTTAGATTTTTCAAAGGCATTTGACACAGTCAACAACAGTATATTACTTGAGAAACTGGAATGGTACGGAGTACGCGGGGTTGCAAATGCGTGGTTCCGCTTGTACCTTACGGACCGTCAGCAGTACGTGTCCGTTGCGGGGAGCTCCCCAGCCTTGGCACCCGTGAAAATGGGTGTGCCGCAGGGCTCCATCCTGGGGCCCGTCTTATTTCTGCTGTACATAAATGACATGGCCAATAGCTCCAGTTCGCTGAACTTTGTACATTTCGCTGACAATACGACAGTGTTCCTAACAGGGTTGCGGAGTCGGAGGGTTCAAGTCCGACTCAGACTCCTGGCCCTCCAGAATTTCCGACTCCGACTCCTGGTCCTCAAGATTTTCCGACTCCGACTCCCGACTTCTAGGTCTAACTAGTAGATATTTCATGGAAACATTAAACATGTCCAAATAATTTTTGCTAATATAAACATATATAGTTAAAGATGTTAGGTGTTTTGTACATATACAATGATATTTTGCATCATTTGGAATATTAAAGTGAGTACATGAGGATATTAAACAAATTTTGGTAAAACTTTTTTGCACCTGGTACACTATGTGAGGGGGGCAGGGGGGGCAAAAATTGAGGGGGGCATAATGTACAAGGTGAAAAAGTTCTACCCAACATTTTCTCAAGGGCCTCATCACATAGAATAGGAAAATACATGGTAGCTATAGCTTTAAAAGATAAATGTGCAAAAAAATATCCACATTTACATTTTTTTTTAATTTGTGACTGAAAATTTAGATTTGAATATTTGTTGATGAATGGCCTCCCGGAGTCGGAGTCGGACTAAAAATTCCTACTCCGACTCCTAGAGCAAGTGAGATTCCGACTCCCCCTCAAATCCTCAGACTCCGCAACCCTGGTTCCTAAGCGGCAATAATTATGGCGAGGTCTCCCGATGTGTTAATGAGGGATTACTGCTGGTTGATGAGTGGATGAAAGCGAATAGGTTATCATTAAATATTAATGAGACTTCATTTATGGTAGTGTCCCACTGCAATGAACAAATAGATACGGTAATCCCATTCAAATTAGGGGGCAAGGGATTGGGAGAGTAACTGACGCCAAATTCCTGGGTGTAGTCTTGGATGAAGGCCTAAAATTTGATTTACACATACGGGGCCTGGCGGCACGGCTCAGCAGAACAATAGGTTTGGTGAATAAGGTTGCATATCTGCTCCCGTACCATTCCCGTCTGACCCTGTACTACACATTAATATACCCTCACTTAACATACGCAATTACAGCCTGGTCCGGCTGTGGTCTCGCGCTCCGGCACAAACTTGAGGCCGTACACAGGCGGGCCTTGAGAGCTGTCTTGGTGAACCCTGCCAACTCTGTCAACCTCATGTCCTATTCCCATATAGTCGAATTTTTCTGTCTGTTAAAATTCTTTCAATACTATTCAGCGTGCGAAAATGAGAGTTTTTACTCCAGAATCAATCATTTCAAAAGTATCCATTCGTATGAGACTCGTTTTGCCTGTGGAAATAAGTTAAATTTGCCCCATTTTTACAAGGCAGTTTGACAGCGCTCTTTCTTATTCTGTACAATTCATCTGTGGAACCTACTGCCTGCTGACATTAGAAACGAAATTCAACCTAATACTTTTAGGAGAAAACTCAAATCTCATTTACTGCTTCGCGATGTTATTAGTTAACACATGATTTACTTCTCCACGCGCAGATGGTCCTTTGGTCCTTCAGCCGCACTCTATAAATCGCTCATCTGACGTTGTGGGCAGCAGCTACCCCAGGGGGATTGTATCTGTTGCTTAGCCATCAGCTAGGTCTCTGGGACGACTGCCTTTCTTGCCTACTGGGCTTCCTTCCATCTTCATACGTCTATTGACGCTTTGTTCTCTTCTTCCTCTTCTTACCTGGCTTGCTGTTCCCAAGTGCGTTGGCTCTTGCTTGAGTAAAACGTTTCTCTTGGCGCTATTTGTGCCCTTCTTTTTGCCACGTTTTAGATCCAAGTGTTCTTTGTGTGGAAAGACTTGGACTGGGTGAATGCTTCTACTAATACTACTACGCACTCTGTAATAAGAGTACAGAACGTACCCCTGTACTCTCGCCATGATTAGTTTAGTTAGGTTTAGATTTTTATGTGCTCTCTGTATTACCCTAATTCCCTGGCGTTTATAACGTGGTTATGCTTCATTGCCTGAATAGCATTCGCTACCTAGAGGCTTGAAACACTCCAATTCTCTAAATTTTCTTCGTGTTCATATTTTAACTGAGTACGTGCTAAGCATGATGTCTTTTATCGATGAGATTGTTTCAATAAAATTATTATTATTATTATTAATTGGCGCCATAGTTCTTGGTGACCCGAGGTTGACTGCAACTACACTTACTTATCTGGGGCCAGTGGGCCTATACCCGCAGTGCAAACCAGCGCATGTGGGTTTCCCAGGTGAGGGTGTGGTCTAAGTTGACTTTACCTTGTTCGTATTTGCCGGTGTATGGACTTGCCGGGGTATGGACGAGCCGGTAGCAGTGAAAAGAGACCGGGAGATCCCATAGTGACTCCACGCATTCCAATTGCTGGCTTGACTGTGATATGATTACCGTAATATCAATCATGGGTCAAGGAGATCCGTATAATCATGCTCGGCAAATCAAGAAGAGGGAGATATTTAAACTGGCATCCCAGTCCTACACCGTTCCTATTTGCTGTGAGTAAAGTCAGATTCAAGTCAAAATCAGTAAACTTCAAGGTAGATCAACATCTCTTCCACAGCTCCAGTTTCTCTGACCCAAGGTAACGAAGTAGAGGTTTTTCGCTTCACCACCGCTTTTCAAATTCTACATTTTCAACTTTATATAATTTAGGTACCTTTACATTCGAAGGATTTAAGATTTCTTTTCCTGTAGTCTTTCACGTTTGGATTTCAGTTTGGAATATTCAATAATCCCACGCTAGAATCCTGCCAATTCACCATGGCTGAAACCACATCATGAATTGACTAAGCCCACCAGGTGGAGATACCAGAAATGAATACCAAATTCAATAACTTCCAATCATGGGTCAAGGAGATCCGTATAATCAGGATCGGCAAATCAAGAACCAGGAGATATTTGAACTGGCACCCCGGTCCTCCACATGAATTTTTTTTATTATTCTAAATACAGTAGTTAAAGTTTTATTTCTTTTCTAAATTCTGATTTTATTCTAATTGGAAATATGCAATAATCCCACACTAGACTCCTGCCTGCTTCTGATAGCTGAGGGAGCCAACCAGGAAACAGACTAAGTCCACCAGATAGAGGGGATTCCAAAAGGGAATGCCAAATTTGAAAACTCCCAATAAGGAAAAAAAACTCCAAAATCAATCAAAGCTTTTCAAGAAAATAGTGACTTCCATAAAATTTCCCAGTATCAAAGGCATTATCCATTTAGGGACTAAGTCCCCATAGCCAATCACCAAAATCTTCAAAGTCATAAGAGCACTTTAGATTCTAAATCTAAATTATAAAAGTTAAAGTCACTTCACAGCATCAGAAGTTAAGTCTCAATGGACTATTCAATAATATTCTAAGTCCCCATGGTGGGACTAAGAATTGTTCTAAGTACGTGAGAACACACTTCCCAAAAGTGGAACCTCGAAAATTTTCCAAGTCCAAGGGCACTGCAGTGATTCTACGTTAAAATCCGAAAGGGGCACTACCAGTAAAAAGTACAAGTTCCAAAACTGATATCTTGAACATTTGTAAGTTCCTTTGGCAGATAAAGAGAGGTGGGCTGGAGCTGGGAGGTGTTGACCCTGCCGCAAATCGTAGTTGAATGACTCCTAGGGTCAAGGGGTATTAGCAGGGGTCAGCAGGGGCTGAAGGGGTTAAGGGGTCGTAAAAAAATATCTGAAATTGGCCAATTATTTCTGCACAAGAGACAAGCAAATTAGCAAATTTTAACACTAGTTCTCTAACATGCATAAGGAACATCACAAAAAAATCTGACTGAGTGGTTAGAGCACTCCTACAGTCTACACTCTACACCAGGCATGCCAAGTCAAATTATGAGAGAACTACTGAGAAGCCTGAGCTCATAGCTAATTACATAAGGGCAAAACTCAACCTGTCCTCCTGAGCTGGAGTCCCCTCAAATCGCGAGTCTTGGCGTTACTAACAGAAGTGCTCTGACGGGAGCGAACCATTGCAAAACATGTAGTTTACTATTTATTTAACATACGGTAATAGGAAAAATAATTATTGGTCAGTTTTTGGTCTATAACGAGTTAACTCGTGGCTTCTTATTGGACTATAACGAGTTCACCCGGGCGGGCGCTTTGGCCAGTCAACGGGACAGCTCAATAGTTTTCTAATTCCCAAAAGAAAACTAGGGCGGCTATGCACCATCGAAAATGTCTTGACGAGCTCTATTCAAAGGGGTGGTTACAACATTGATCGGGTAGGGTTGTAGGGAAAAGGGGGTTAACAAAATGAAGGTCGGGCGGGATGTGGCTAGCAGCTGGGTCCAGTTGACAGGAGAAGTACGGCTGGTAGGTTGTGGCGCCACGCGCCGTAGCAGTGCAATTGACAAGACAGCAGTCAGTCGGAAGCACTCAAAATAAATAATAGCTATAATTGCTTATAACTTTTCTCTAATTACAGTAAAGTAAAATAGAAGCGGCAGCAGATTTGGCGGCTTTTTTCCTATCGGAATACATTTATAAAATTGCCAGAAGTGACAACATGTAAAAATGGCGCATGCTCTGCACAAAGTAGTGTAACCTAAAATGTACAGTTTTTAACGCCTCATTCTGCAAACATGGTCAAAAGAAGAAATAAAATAAAGATGGCAACATGTAGAGCTGTCTTTCATCTTAAACACTTGTGATTTTTGCAACTCTCTTTTCCTAAGCGTACAGCAGTGAATATGGCACAGAGAGTAAAGTGAATCTTTTTGGCAAAACCTAGTGGCCCGCGCGGGTTAACTTGTTATAGACTCGAGTTAACTTGAAGGAACTCAGAGAAGACTTTGTTTTTGATATTGCGTGGTCTGCGCGTTATCAGGCCGCCCCCATTGTCCGGCCACCGGACGCCACTTGGTTTGTATGAGCTGGCTTTGGGTTCGGGGCTCTGGGTAGCCCCTGAGTTGGAGGAAATGCCACTCTAAAGGCGGATGAGACCTTTCTGGTCCAACGGCATCNGGCTTCTTATTGGACTATAACGAGTTCACCCGGGCGGGCGCTTTGGCCAGTCAACGGGACAGCTCAATAGTTTTCTAATTCCCAAAAGAAAACTAGGGCGGCTATGCACCATCGAAAATGTCTTGACGAGCTCTATTCAAAGGGGTAGTTACAACATTGATTGGGTACAGCAGTGAATATGGCACAGAGAGTAAAGTGAATCTTTTTGGCAAAACCTAGTGGCCCGCGCGGGTTAACTTGTTATAGACTCGAGTTAACTTGAGGGAACTCAGAGAAGACTTTGTTTTTGATAGGTTTTCAGCCACAGAAACCACGTGTTAGCTCGTTAAAGTATCAAATAAGCACAGAAAGTGACTTCATCAGGCCAGATTTTTCATATTACGTATTTTTCATTTTATCCTTTTTTCATCTTCTGTAGTTGTATCTATAGCTATTTCTACTGAAGTAGCACTATAATTTCAAACGCTCATAGAAAACCTTCAGTTTTTGGGGCTAGTTTTCATAAATAAGACCTTTCATGAATCGCACTTTAATTTTATCATTTATTTATTACAGAATTTTGCTGAAGATGGACTGTTGGTCCAAACGTTCATTTTTATTCAATGATAATTTCACGAATCTTAATAAAATGACAGTACACTTGAAGATTTTTGCCTTGCTTTTTATTTTAGGAGCAAGATCTTCCTGGCTTCATGAAGGCCTTATCTATAGGCTATATTAGCTTAACCAAATACCGAATACCCCTTTGGGTAACGACTTTAGTATATAAGATATTCAATTTCAATTAAGATCATAGATCATCTACAAGAAGCTTCTTGAAATTCACAATGCTGTTGCTGGTAAAGTAAATAATAAACTCTGCTGGTTCAATTTATTAGCCGCTTATGTTAAGCACAGTACAAGCATCATGAGGACCTCACTCACGGACTATCTGATCAACCTCCAAATAAATTCAAGAGAGATTGACTGTAAAAGCTACAAGACAACTGGTCCAAAGGTGCGGTACCACTACTTCTGATAGAAATAGTCAAGCTTAGCCATTATATAGTGCACTTAATGGTATTTTAATGTAACTTCAAGAATTATTATTATGGCCCATCTATTGTTCTTTTTTTTTGTAAGTGCAATGCACCTATGCAACGCTATTTAGTTTAAACCTAATCCCCATTGTTCCACCTACTACTCTTGAGTTGTGGTTAAAGCTACAGCATTTGTCTTCATCTCATTACATTTTTGTATTGTTCAGTGTTAGAGAAAAATGAAATATAGAATTGTTATTGAAGACAGGATCCATTCATCAACTTCGTAAAGTGGGTTCACTATGTTTGCAATCAACCACAAATGTAGGCTACAGAAATTGTATCAATTTTGTAAGAAACCAGGATTGTTTGAAATCGGCAGAGACAGAGAAATTAGTGTCTTTTTCCTATTCAGCTCATCAAAATTACCCTTAATTAGAAGCAAAAGCATACTAATTA
>LQNS02278166.1:6114892-6129041 GCA_001587735.2 Parhyale hawaiensis | reverse complement strand
AAAGCTGTATCTTGGGTGATGATATTCTTTATAAATTCGGTATTCTGTACAAATAGGAGATCTAAGATGTTGTCCTTCCTTGTTGCCGAAGTGATCATCTGCACTAAAGAAAGTTGTTCCATTGCCTGTAGTAAATAAAGATAGTGCTTGTTCTCTTTCATCTATTGTGTACAAAAACTTTTGTTCTTGGGAAGGATTAGAAATGTACCGATACCATCGGTATTGATAGCCAATGCATCAGTCATTTTTGGGGATTTCAGAATCGGCAAAAAAAGTCGATTTTGCCAATACCGCCGATACTTATAAAAACGATGCAAGTTTGAATTCTGTAGACGCGGAGACGTTCTCTTATCAAAGCGGTGCATCAAATTATTCAAGTAATGGAGCATACTGTATTCCTTTTTTATTCAGCTAAATACTAAAGTGTGATAGGTACTCAACGAAAATAATGCCCAGGAAATACTTATCAGAGTAAAATGATTTCTGTGAATCATATAGTGAAAATATAGGCAAGCGTCAGCAGCTAATGACAGTGTTGTCCTACAGCATAAAATGTAACAAATGCGGTGAAGACTATGCAAAAGCTACGCTTTTATACAAGTAAAAAAGTTTTGCTAATCTCAGAAGCTAGAATGTAGTTGAACAATTGCACTACATGACGATTTCTAGGCAATGGGAGTATGATAATTAGGGTGTCCGCACGGCGCACACAGAGGCAACACGACGCGATTTTGCTTATGCCAGAAGTTTTCCATTAATTCCTGCAATTTGGGTGCTGATTAGCTAATTAGTAGATTATTTGGGTGCTGATTGTCTCTAATTAATCGATGCTAAGACACTCTTCGTCGTATTGCTTAGTTTGTAGAGTTATATTTTGTTGGGTAGCTGGACGTTGCGCTCCACGATCATCATTCGCTAGCGCCAGGCATTAAGGGCTGGTACAGAGGCAGCTCACATTCTCCCGAAAGTGCTGCTCAATTCTGTGTGTGTTCATGTCACAACAGAACAGAAGCTGTGTAGATATCTTAGTGAACCTTGCTTGTACTTAAGAGGTTGCTTGTACTTAAGAGCTTAAGCAGCTATGAATTTATTAGACTAAGATTAAATATCGACGTTGCTGTACTCTGTAGAACGCGATAGTTTCTAAGCTAAACGCAAGTTCGGGAGCAGTTATACCGTGTTTGCTATTAAGATGCTCCTTACGAGTTTTCAACATCTTTTGTGGATTAAATTCCTATCGGCACCAGCGGTTAACGCTGGGGCTCTGACTCTACAGTAGGTTAGTCAGGTTCACCCATCGTATGTTATGGGGCCCGGCAACCCCAGGGGATCGTGTAGGAAACCTTAGCAATTAGCTAGGCCTTCGCAACGTCTGTCTTTCATGCTCACTTTGCTTCCTTCCCGATTTCAAACTGTTAATTGCTCATACTTTATTCCGTTCTTCCTCTTCTTTCCTAACTTGCTGTGCACATGCACGTTGATCCTGCGTGGGAACACCTTCACGCATGGGTTCCCCATTTCTATTGACATACTATATATCCCTTGTTTGTTCCTCTGAGGTATCGTTCCGCTCGGAAACAGAGGCTTAACTGCCTCCAGAGTTGGTTGCGGCGGTGCCGGGATATATACGGTCATGTATCTCCATTTGTTTGTCCAGGTTGGCAACGGAGGTATGGCCAACTTTCGTCCACTTCCTTCTGGGAGCAATCTTACTCCGTTCGCGATCCTTCGACTCTGTTGCCCGTCAGGTTCATACTCGTGGGTAATTCCAGAAATTTCCCGGGACACTGTTAAGTCTACAGGGACTTCAATGAAGATTTGGCTCTGAGTAGCCCGCGAATCCATGGTCCTTCCACTCCCTACAAGAGTATAAATTACCGTACCAATACATTCAGATTCGGTGTTGCGCAGTCTGAGTATCTATCTAACGAGCCACTCTCTGGAAAGGGCAATGTACGGAGTCTGCAATAAATATTTGACTTAGAATAGTAAGAGTAGTCATCAGCCCTCAACACTTTGCAGGAAAAATTAAACTCTGTGGTCAACTGCGCCACGATTAATTTTAGCACACTACCTAAGTCCATGACTTACCAGTTGTGACCGTCATTGTGTCCTTGCCAAGAACGCACCTTCCACTTGTCGTGCTTGCTTCCATATGACGGGACTGCCCTGAATTGACCCGGATTCGCATCACCGTTTCTTACTCCTCTCAGTTAGGTGTTTGGTTTTGCATTAAAATTTCGTTTAGGCCTAGTACTATCATTAGCTTTTCTGCTTTAGTGCGACCCGCAGCAGATATAAGACTCGGTATATTAATCAGTTACATTTCATAAAACCTTGACAATTTTACTTATTTTTCTGCATTAATTAATGACTAGCAAACCTGTGGATACTTCTAAAACTTGTGTACAAAACCAATATACAAAAATTAAAAGCTCCAAGCGTAAAATCGTAAATCAACTGTTTACGACATCCTTGGTTTTTGCAGTACACTAGAATGACTTCGCAGCTGTTGGTAAAATAAATAGCGTAATGCTGCCGAACAGACGCACCAAAATTTGGGTAGAAGCTATACAAAGATTTGGTATGAAATGTCAAATAAGCAGCAAATGGAGTTGTTAATGAAAATTATTTGATATACTCATTAAGAGAGGAGATTAGTGTCAACAGCAGAACTGAAGGGAGAGGTGGAGCACCTGGCAACCATGAAGTACATAGCAATGGTAGCCATGAAGTCATATGGCATTGTCATCCATGAAATGATCTAGCATTAGCGGTATTAGGTACTATAGAAAGATTAAAGTACTAAGCTTTTCTAAGAGAGGAAAAGGGACACATAGTATATCGATAGAAAAACGGGGAACCCAAGCACGAAGGTGTTTCCAAACAGGATCAACGCGCATGGGAACAGTAAGTCGGGGAAGAAGAGGAAGAACAAACAACAGTTAGATCAGTAGGAGTATGAAAGTGGAAAGAAACAAAGTGGGCACGAAAGACAGACGTCACGAAGGCCTAACTAATGGCTAAGGTAACCTACACAAACCCCTGGGGGCGCTACTCCCCATAACATAGGATGGGCGAACCTAACAGCATTAGCAGTCATGAAGCGATCTAGTATTGGCAGCCAAGAAGTGATACAGCATTGGCAGCTATGAAGTGGTGTGCAAGATAATTTAATGCTTAAATTGTTAATAAACTTTATTTATAAGCGAGGGACCTAATGACTGATGAATTCTTGTGCGGTCCAGTGGAATAGCCTACTTCGCAGGACGGTCATACTAGGGTGCATTTTGCAGGTGCCAAGTTGAATAATACAAAATTTGAAGTCCATCCTCAGCCAGAGTGCAGCTTCGCAAAAGATTGTGCGCCCTGTCTCCTGCCGCAACATTAGCCCAACGACCGGACCACTGAGTTTCTTCTATAATATGTGCTGAGGGATGTCTTAGGATTTACCATGCCTTCTTGATGGATTTCTAGACGTAACTTCCGCTTTGATGTCCTCTTGACGGACTTCTGGATTCATCTTCACGCCTTAGTGCCTTCTTGATGGACTTCTGGATTTAGATTCCGCCCTGATGTCATCTTGATGGTTTACTAGATTGAACTTCTCACCGTGACATAGTACAGGACGTCTCAGCTGCCCGCCTTGATACATATCCGCTTTGTGACCGGCTAGGCTTTGCACTTTGCAAGCTGCCACACTCTTCTTTTGTGAGCTGTGCGCGTCCGTGAGAAAGCCGATTCGGTTTTACAATACGACTTTGAGACTGGATGGTTGCCAGGACTTTGTGACCATGAAGGTACGCACCATGACTTATTTCACTGCATAAGTTCTGGAATTTGTTGGTCATTGGTCGTTTCGATCCCGCAATTATGCAATATTTATTTAAAGTAAAGTATCAAATTAACTGACTGATTCATGATTTGCACTATTATATTTTCAGTGGCTCGCTCCCACAGAACACCTCTGTCGGTAGCACCAGACCCATGACAGCGCCAAACTCTGGGGCATCTAAATGATAGTTTAGACTGTTTCGAGGCGTAATCCTCATTTTAGACTGATTCGGTGTTCATACCTTTTTTTAATCCCCCTGGGGCAACACAGTGTCCATAGCACCAGGACTCCTCACTTAGTTACGACTCGCGCTTCTGTCAACTTCTCCATCAAGGCTCTGGCTCAAGCTGCTGCTCTGTGTACTCCCATTGATCTTTGAGCTTGGGAATTACCTTCCTAACAGTTTATTAGTCCTCTAAGAAGTTTTTCCAGTGTGTGAAAGTGTTTTTTGTCTTTTTTAGAGATACGATACGGAGACTGTTTTTGAGGTGCGGTTTGCTTAGGGTGCCGCCATCTTAAGATTCTTTATACTTGTCTCCTCGCGTTCACACAGCTGGAGCAGCAACAGTAATTTTGAAGACCAGTGACGGTATTTTGTGCTTTTGTGAAGTGAAATTAAGTTTCAGTAATTACATTTTTTCTCAGAATAGAAAAATAAATACTTGGTGGTCGGTCCTGATGAACCTAACAATTCCGCAAAGTATATTGCCTGTCTTTTGCGGTGGTGGGCCCTTATTGTCCTTCTGTGCCACTTGTTAACGTAACATCAAAGACTGGATGGTAGGTCCTTGTGACCCTAAGAATTCCATCTAGCACAGCGATACATTTAGGTTACAAGAGAGTCTACACTCACAAAGAGCCTGCGCTGACAAGGAAGCCTACACTAACAAGGGAGTCTAAACTCATACGACAACCTGCGCTCACAAGGGAGTTTGCACTAGCCCACACACATAAGGCAACCGGCACACTCACGAGAGAGGCTGTACTTTTAAAGCAGCCCCATGTATGAGGTAGAATGGACTCTTCAAGCCACTTCAAGTAGGCAGCTGCAACCCATAAGATTAGATAGGCGGCAGTAGACGAACCAATAGGCCCATTCCCAAAGAGAGACCGGAACATACGCCCCGGCACTCTATGAGCTATTGCCATAGAGCAAGTAGCAAGTATAAGGCAGTGGAATTTTCACCCTACCCTATCAGTGCACACAGCACGTATTCTTTACTCACCAGGGGGCTTCATCAGTTGGTGAGGTACAAAGGATGGTGGCAGGCGCGGAGGACCACCTGGCAAGCTGTCTGCCATGAGGACAGGGGGTCGTGGTGGGCCCGGTGGAGCTCCAGGCCCTGGAAGATGCATAAATGGACCGCGCGGTCCACCTGGAGGAAAGCTCTCCGGACCTCGTGGCCCAAATGGTCCGTCAGGCCCCATGGGGCGTTGTGCATGCATGCCTCTGCCAGGAAAGCTAGATGGCCCTCGTGGTGCAAACTCATCTTGGGGACCGAGCGGAAATGGCCGACCTGGTGGCCCGTGAGGATGGGGCATGGGTCCATGTGAGTGAGGACCGGTACCACGCAAGTGAGGGCCAGGTGGGCCATGATGATGATGGCCCGCCAGGCTATGAGGTGAGCCATTGTGATGACCAGAGGGGCCATGATGATGACCAGAAAGGCCATGAGGATGAGGACCAGGCGGGCCATGACGTGGGCCATCAGGTCCAGGATAAGAAGAGCAATGAGATTGCGGCCCAGGTCCATATGATCTTGATGTATCTGATCCATGGAATGGCCGGCGAGGACCTTGAACATGGGCATGGAAGCCACCCGAGGAGTCGTTGTTAGGGAAGTTTGGAGCATTGGCACTAGAAGGCCCACAATTGGATGGTGGCGGCGGTGGTGGTGGGGGAGGAGGAGGACGAACAGAGCTGGCTTTACCTTTGTCAAATGTTGGAGGGCAGGGAGGAGGGGGCAGTGGTGGGACAGAGCTCTGAGACGTCTTGCTCGAAGGCAGTGGTATGTGGAGCTGGGGAGCTGTTGCCTTCTCTCCACCATCCTGTGATAATAGTCACATTAGCCAAGTGGATTTAGAACGTTATTCTAACAATCACTGAATTTACCTAGCAATAACTGGAATGAAAATGCAACGTCAAGTACTTTAAAACTCCATTGAAGAGAAAATTGATTAGATTGAGTGCAAGATTGTTTTTCTGGATATGAAATGGAGTTTCAACATCGGAAAAGATGCATAAGTACAGTACCATAAGATAAGAGTGAAGGAGGAGTAGAACTGCATGACCAAAATTACTTATATCTTTGAGATAGCTACTGTTGTGTTGCCATCATCTATCATATAATTCTGCTTGTTCGTCTCTATGTTTCTTCCTTCCTGCTTTAGTGCGACCATTACTCTCTTGGTATTACGGGAAAATTAGTAAATCTTGGCTACCATCTTGGTAAGGAAAAGCAGGACTAAAGCTTTTATTTTTTTAAGCAGCTATTACTTGCAGGTCATAGGCAGATTTGCTATTTGACTTGGAACATATTTTCGTGTTTCGGATGCATGACATGGGTCTGAAATATTATTAAGAACAGTGCTCTTGTTTTCTTTAATTTTCACAAAATCCAGCTACTTGTAGCTCTCTTTTACATTTCCAGTCATCACACAAGATCTAAATATCGCACTGCTGGAGCTATCTTTAAAATGCTGGTATTCTGCCTATGACCATCGATGCAAGCAAAATGGTGACAAATTTGTCATGTATTTTGTTGCAAAACTAAAAAAAAATACCTATCATTATTTGTTTCTGAAAATCAGAAAATTCGAGAGGGGGTTATTTTTAACCTGAGCTGCATTCACAGAGCACAAACCTCCACCAAGAAACGCAGTGCTAACAGAAAGAAAGACTGACAGACAAAAGAATAAGGAAATAGGCTAGACGGATCGTCACCAAAATTTAGTCCACTGTTCTTACTGTCATTCAAAACAGTTTGTGCCAATTTGATGAAGCTAAGCCCATAACTTTGAAGTCATGGAGCCAACAGGCGAGCAGACAGAAGGCCAAACAGATAATGGGGCTAACGGCTCATCATAATAACATGAATCATGTTCCTTGAGACATATATTCACACATATACTGTACATAGTAAATTTCATGAAAATTATTTCAATTTCGAGTTATGTAATTAAAAAACACAGAAAAACCCCATCAAAACGTTACTCTCATTGGCAGTGCTATCAGTACAGGGAAATTTCCATGTTTTGGAGAAATTCTTGGTCACTTAGGGAAACAGGGTAAACTTGGAAATACCTGCAATTTAGGAAAATTCTGCAATTTTGGAAAAAATGTGGGCAATCTCGAAATTAACCCTATTTACTATGAGGCGACACAAAATTGTACCCCTCCTCCATTTTTTTGTTCATTGCTCTACTTTCAGTATTATTCAGTGCCCATACTTCAGTGACTTTTCCTAATTTCTCATGAATATCAATAAAATTCTAATATAACCACTGATTTTAGCCAAAAATCCTGATAAATTCAACATTTCACAAAATTGGGTGATAACATTTCTGTAACTGTGCCCTACTGGACATAATGTTAGGCAGTATCACAGCAGCAGCAGCTATGCATTGTTAGTCGCCCATTAGTAAGTAAGGACTAAGATATTGTGGCACACATGCTGCTCGCTGTTTGAATGATGCGCATTCGTTGATTTGTATACAAAGGAGCAGAAGCATTGACAGCAGTACTGTCACTGCCATAGAAGTAACTCGCCGTCAGATATGAAGCTCAATTGAAGTCCTAGCCTAGTGAATACTTGATTAGCCTAAATATATCAGAAAGAAGAGTAGGTTCGATTGAAGTCTGAACAATTCTAACTGTTCTCTGCTGCAATTATAATTGCAGTGCTACTGTGCATTATCTGCAGCTTCTGTAATTACCGTGAAAGTAAGACAACTGCTGCAGATGTGCTGCTGGAGCATTCACCTTGCAGCTACTGTCCGGAGAAACTTTCTTACATTCACATGTAATTGACATAAAAACTACTCTTAGTCATTATTTTTCCAAGTAAATGAGTAAAGGAATAGCTGAACAAATGACTTTGCAATTCAGAAGAAAAAACCTCATGTATTGATGAAGTTATAAGCGTTTTTGGTGGGCGGTACAAATTTATCTTGCCTTGGGGCTAAACAAATTGATAATGCATGGGGTTAAGCAGCATAAATTAATGGAAAAATTCTTAGAGGTGTAAATTATATGTACAGCAGTAATATCAATATTACATATGTAGAAAACAGTGATAATATACACGTCTTCCGCTTTATTTTAATGCATTTGATAATGTACTAGAAACCTACGCCGAGGGAAACGTGGACAAACGCACAAACACAACCTGAACAGTGCACCCGTTTCATTCAAACATTCAGTTAGAGTTTGCACGAACTTGTTCAAACGCGGCACTTGTCTGCCAAGATTACCAAAATGTATGTTTCGTTAGGATTATTAAATGGCCATCATGCTGGTCAAAAGAACGAGTGTTGTCATTGTTTCGTCGGAATAGCATACTCTTGCAAAGAATTTTCAGTTATAAATCTCTTCAGGTATAACATGTCCTAAAGTTAACTAAAGGCACCTGCGAAACAAACTGCACTGGAGGTTAACATTTTATACCATCTCTTGGCAATCTTAAAGCTATGTTTACGAAAATTCATCATAACGTTCGAACGAAACAATGATAGGTACTCGTTTTTTTCAACAATAAACCAAACGCAAGACAAAAAGAAACATAATTTGAAGCAATCGACAATGAACAAGTGGCTCTTGTTTTTTGTTTGTAGTTTGTTTGAACTTTGCCAGTTTCGTGCGAGATCTGGGTTTGCTCTTGTTTTGTTTATATGATTAACTTCGTCAGCTTCATGCGAGTTCTGGGTTCGCTCTTGTTTTGTTTATATGTTTGGAATTGAATTAGGTAATTTCTAAGATGGAAAATCATGTCTACGCCTCCAGCCAAACGTAAGCGACTTCCTTAGTGTCAGAAGTACACAGAAAAATGGGAGCAAACCCTAAATTCCAAAACTGGCTATCCAAGAGTAATAAAGGGCCTACGTTTTCCCATTGGAAGCTGTGTTTTTCAGACGAAAAGGCCAGTGAATCAGCTACAGGGAAACTTTTTAGCAAATAGAAAAATTTATGGAAATTTTAGTAACACGACCTGAGAGCACTGCTCATTGGAGAAAGTAATGAAAACAAAACAGAAAAGATGAACATCACCTCGGACAACAGATCTTGATTATTGCACTTGATCCCAACAAGGTTCTGGATCTTTGAACTAGATAATGAACCCGCAGAGTATCACAGAACACGAATTTGTTTCGCATTTTGAAGTTAATTCGTTAACTAAAGAACTTTATGTCCATCCGAGAATTAATGGGAATCTAGAGCAATCTAAAAAAAAAATAAGGCTCCAAATCCACGACAAACGAGGGTCTCTAGTTGGTCTCAAACGTAGATGAGGGCATCTACTATGATCTATATGACCCTAAGTAGACTAACGCTCAAAATTAAACCAGCTTATGATAACTGTAAGCTGCTACTGTCTACACTATAGGATTATTCACTAAATAGGAGAATTACCACAGGATGGGGCCCAGGCCTTAGACTAACCCTCTAACCTCAGACTAAACTAATCGTGGTACTGGCCCAAAAATAAAACAAGACCGCAAACACAACAGTGCCTCCTAAGAACCTACTACTATCGGGGATTTACAACCCTAGTTGAGTCAAACTTTTTTCTAATTGAAATTTCCTGTAATCTATTCAAGCTTGTAAAAAAACTTGAGTTCTTGTTCTTGCACTAGTGTCCCTAAGCAAGGACGGGAAGCAGACAAACTATGGCTCTCACCAACTTAAATTTCAGGTCTGCCACGTGTTGCAGAAGGCTCCGCCAGATCGACGTGTAGGTATCTCAATACACTAAAAATTGTTAAGTGTTATTTGAAAGGTTAGCTGTTAACTTGATGTGATACTTGTATCTCGTGCAAGGCCTGGATAAAACAAGAACTCTGCAGTGACTCCTGCAGCTTGTGTTCCATCAAGAGACACTACCACTCCCTGGAGGCCTAATCTAGACGGGCTATCTTATCCCAACCTGAAGCCCTCTACAGGGTGATCCTTAAGAATCGCAGATTCACAGCAGTAGTTATGTAGCCTAACCCTTGGGCATCAAAGATCTAGAGTAGTTTGGTGGATCTTCAATTAATTTGCGCCAAAATCGAATCTCGGTCTCATCTGCAAAAAGTTAAGCCCATTTTTTTATGGCTCTTGGAGAACAATCTTTGTAGATAAATTGTTTCATAGGTCTTTGCTTTTAGAAGTAGAGATTGCACTCCAATCCTAAGGCAATTATATGCTTGATTTTTTCTATAATTTTTTTAAAATCAGTCTCAAAGGTGAATGCTTAACCTTGTATATAGGAGTAAGATCATTAAATGCCTTGAGCATCAATGCATCTAATTCTTAAAATAAAAAGCAAGAAGATAATCGCTATGCGTAAGGTAATTTCATTAAGTTTCATGAAATTATCAATGAATAAAAATGAATGTTTAGGACCAACAGCCCATTTTCAGTAAAATTCTCCAATAAAAGAAAATTAAACTGCAACAAATCAACTGTCATATTTATAAAAAATTAACCCTAAAAACTCAAGCTATGCTATAAGTGTTTGAATTTATGGTGCGACCACGGTAAAAAAGAAATATGGATAGTACCCATCCACCATGCTAATAGCCGTCCACCTGGCACTAAAATTCTTCCTGTGTGAAAACTAGCCGTGCTAGAAAGCTGTACATAGGCTTCAACTATTGGCCAAATAGTGCCGCACCATCCCTGAAAATGACAGGCCAAAAATAAAACAATAAAAATTGGTGGTGGTTTTCACATTTTTTAATGTTTTCAGTGAAAAAATGTGAAAACCAACACCATTTCTCAATGTTTCATTCTTAAGCCCGTCATTTTCAGGGATGGTGCGGCACTACTTAACCTACAGTTTAAGCCTATATACAGCTTTCTAGCACAGCTAGTTTTCACTCAAGAAGTTTTTTTTAGTGCCAAGTGGACGGCTACTAGCATGATGGACGGGTACTACACATGTTACCTTACAACTGCATAACACAAAAAACTGATAAAAGGAAAATATGCAGGGTGAAAATCTGGCCTGATGAACTAAGGGCTGGCATTGAGAAGGGAGAATGTACTTCGGGTATCATTTAGAGCAGGTTTGAGAGTAAAAATATTCAGAGACTCGAGAATGCGTAGACCTGTTATGCAAGAAGTGTTTGCCACTATCTTAAAATTATTTATCATGACTGAGACGAAACATATTTCAATGTGTGATCTAACAGAGGATGGCGGAAGATAAAAGAGAGGAAGACCGGTTCTACTCGGGCGTGCTCGGAAATTCTGGTCACGAGGGTACGACAGGTAGAACCTACATTCCGTAATTCACAATGTAAACTACATTGATACACCGGAGAAGGACATTAACCAAGAGGTAGTCTATCCTTGAAACGGGGAAAGAAACAATTGTAAAATTGCTTAATAGAAATGTATCAACTTGGAGCTGTGGGAAAAATTTAGTGACGAGAGATTAACCCCTTAAGTATTAATATTTTTGACCTAATGCTTGAACAAAATTCTATTTTATATTCAATAGAATTACACTTCAAATTGTTTAAATACCATATTATTCTTGTCTGAAGTCNTAATAGAAATGTATCAACTTTGAGCTGTGGGAAAAATTTAGTGACGAGAGATTAACCCCTTAAGTATTAATATTTTTGACCTAATGCTTGAACAAAATTCTATTTTATATTCAATAGAATTACACTTCAAATTGTTTAAATACCACATTATTCTTGTCTGAAGTCCCAAATTAGTTGGAATGTTTCAATGTACATTTTTGCAGTGGTGAGTGAAAGGCAGAGTACCTCTGTCGGTAGCACCAAGACCCGCGATTCGAGAGGACTGTAAATCAGGAGAACAGGTTGAGTCATCACACTATTTAATGACAGGTAAGTACTACCTAAAATATTTTATTCATTCATTTTTTACTTATCCAAATTTATCAAGTCTTGCTCTAATGTAAGTATGAGCAGATTTCTTAGTACCTAGTCCTCACATAATTTGACTTAGCATGCCTGTGTTTTGAGTGTAAACAGTAGTAGTGCTCTAACCATTCAGTCACATTTTTGTGATGTTCTTGTGCATGTTAGAGAACTAGCATTAAAATCTGCTAATTTACTTGTTTCCTGACCAGGAAACATAATTTTCCAATTTCAATTTTTTAGGACCCCTTGAAACCTTCTCAACAGGCTCAGGACCCCAGGAGTTATTCCATACGACGAGGAAAAAGTCAGCCCAGACGTATGGGGTCTGGGTACAGAGTAAGCCTCAAGAGGTACCTACTCTGCCTTACGCTCACAACTGCAAAAGTGTACATTGGAACATTCCAAGTATTTGCAGTGGTTCGCACCCGGCAGAGTACCTCTTTTGGTAGCACTGGCTTCTCAACAGCATAGCCTCGCGGAGCAGGACAATGTTCTGTGGTGTCCTGAGCTGGAGGGGTGCGCATAAAATTAGGATCCTCAAAACCTCTCTATGTAAAGCTGATCTGAGTCAAGTTGCAACTTTCCAGCTTACTTGTTGCTCCTTGTCAACTTGTCCATTACTTTGTCTTTTCCTGTGTCCCATGGAAAACACCCGTCAATCTTTTAACGTATTGTTGTATTTACCCTGATCACCTGATCTAAGTAAGGACAGGGAGAATTATCGGCAGCTCTTCTGTAAACTAAAAACTGGTGCCTTTGGCGAGGGCCCGCTTCAAGAATTGCTCTCCTGAAAATCATTTGTAACGTAAATCTGACTTGTCGCTGACAACGTTCCCAAGATGAGCTTCACATGCCTCCTCGGTTTCCTGTGGCTTTCATCAGCATGAAGCTATTTCTTGGGTAAGTCTCCTCTCCTTGTGGTTACTAGCTATCCCGGCCATGTCTCAATTCGCTCTGCCTTCAGCACAATTCTTTCTGAGATCAAGTCTTAAAAGATTCTTACACTCTCTTGCGTTGCTTTAACGAGGTGATTCAATCTCGATGCCAAATCCAAACCTTACCAATCATCACCATCCTAATTCCACGATCTGTTAGCCTTTGGAATACTTCCTAATTAAAGACTCGGGCCTTTTCTGAAACAAGTCCTCTTTGGCTTGCGTATATAAGTCTCTATAGTTAGTTTTTTGATGCCACTGAGGTCTTTTTGTACTAGCATCAACGAGCAAACGTTTTATGTCTCACGGTAGACTAGTGATGCTTGATAGTTGTTATAGAATCGTTAGATGCAACCAACGGTCGCCCACTGAAGAGCTGGTCTAGTAGAGGGCACGTGTCTGTTTTTTTTTTAAGATGCAGTTCTGGTTTTGTGTAAAACACAGACTTGCATTCCACTCAAAATCCTGCTCTCGTATGATTATGGCCAACAAGACTTAGTCCACTTCGAAACTCTACTCTTGTATAAATAGAACAGGGCTTTAGCCACTTCGAAGTTCCGCTTCTGGATAAGACACAGGTCTTAGCCAAAATTGGGATCCTGCTTCTTAGAAAATAAACATGGCTTAGCTAAATTCGCAATTGTGGTGCAAAAACTTATTCTCAGTGGCTCGCTCCGACAGAACACCTCTGTCGGTAGCACCAGACCCGCGACAGCGCCCAACTCTGGGGGCGTCTAAATGGTAGTTTAGACCGTTTCGAGGCGTAACCCTCATTATTGACAGCTTTCGGTGTTCTATCTTCTTTTTCCAGGCTCCGCCCACCTGGTACCTCAGGAGCCCAGCAGCAGCACTCCTCATTCAGTTACGACTCGCGCTACTGTCAACATATACTACTGTGCTCTGGTCTGATCTGCTGCTGATCTGTGCTTACCTATCGATCTTAGAGTTTGGGAAATACGTCCCTTACAGGTTATTAGCGCTCTAATACGTTTTTTTTTTTTGTTTGGAAATGTGTTTTACCGTTTTTAGTGATACGTTTTTGGAGACTGGTTGTGGTGTGTGATCGGCCTGGGAGGCCGCCATCTTTGATCCTTTACCTACGTCTTCTTGTGTTCACAGAGCTGCAGCAGAGTTTTCTTCATGAAGTCCAGTGACAGCGATGGTGTTTAGTGATTTTGTGTTTTGAATTAAATTGGTGTAAATTATTTTTTCTCGGAATAGAGGAATAAATACTTGGTGGTGGTAGGCACTTGTGCCCACAAAAAATCCAACAAGTATA